>ML854718.1:0-28740 GCA_009831015.1 Picea engelmannii | reverse complement strand
CTGACAGAAGGAATTTAGAGACGTATGTTTAAAGATCAATAACGCCACATCAGAAGCAAGCAGAACACTTATGTCACACATTTTCCTGCAAATAATTCAGGTTCTTTTTAAAGCACCTTTTTCTTTTCTGTGAATAGGAATTAAGGAGTTATTTGGCAAACAATAATACTATCCTGCTTTTAACTATCCTAATACTAAGACCACTACTTTACAAGTAGCGCTGCATTGTTACTTCATCTACAGTCCCTAAGTGCACCAATGAAATATTTGCCACGGATAACATTCAAACCCTTAAAAGATACAGGTGTTGCATAATAGTGTTAACTCTATATTAGGATACATATGCTACATCAGCGTTGAAGGTTATGCGACATAATGAAAACCATATCCTAGCCATTTTGTTGAAGGTTATGCGACATAATGAAAACCATATACTAGCCATTTTGTTGAAGGTTATGCTACATGATGCCATTGCTCTAAATGAAAACTATATATTAGCCATTATGTAGCAACCGTCTATCGACTCCATAACTTACCACACGTCCATGACCATGCTAGGATGCATATTATATGGTCATAAGCCATGCACACTGTCATTATGTAGCACCCTTCATTCCCCATCACACTATCCCACATTCACATTCACCCCCTACTACACCACTACCCTACACTCATGACCACTCCCTACCACCACTACTAAGAACCTTACCCAATAATCATAAAATTTGACTACCCATCATACCCTTAAATGCTCTTGATCCAAAATCATTCAAATCGAGTTACGAGGACACTCGGCGGGAAGATGCCATTTGGTAGCCCATGAGGTGACTTTCAAACCATCGAAGCTCTTGCATGTCATTTGGTAGTCATTATGCAGATAGACAAACCAACATCCTGTGAGCTCCCGGAAATCTCATAGCTCCTACTACTCTGCAAACAAAACCCTTGCTAAGGTGTCTAAAAGTCCGAAATTGAAGAGGGCTCTGGAATTGGAGTACCAAGATCATCAAGTCGTTTTAGTCTCGACCATTACCAAGCAGTTTGTTTGTCTGAGCATAAGGCAGGTGGAAAATCGGGCTAAGTCTATGGCCAGAATCAGCAAGCAGGGCTCGAGTTGAGCAGGCCGAATCAAGAGAAGTATCGTTGAGTACTGGTTCGAGGTCATTCGGCCTCCGTAATAAGTTTATCAATGGAGAATTCCCAAAGCATTTGAGCCAGGACCAGGGTCCCTCTCTGTTGAAGTTGAATTTCGGAGTAAGGCCGCAAGTTGAAAGGAATTGACGAGACCCCAAGCCGAGACACCGGGTCAGTCTCGGGCCGAGAAGAACCGTTTTCGAACCCAGCAAAGTGCAATTCAGGGTTAATTCGGCTAAGTAAGAATGTCGAACAAAGGTCAAAGGCGAAAAAATTATGGTATAGGGAAAAATTATGGTATAGGGCTGAGCCTGTCGAATTCTAAAAAGAGAAATTGGAGTGGATCCGGGCCTAATCAGGTAGAAAGGGCTGGCAAGCAGGGTAAGTTCGGGCCGAGAATACAGAGCCAGCCTCAAACCTAGCAAAAATAAAAATTATATATATATATATAAATACAGATCAGGTGCAGACCAAGGAAAGTGTCAATTCGAGCTAAATAACCTCTGCAAGAAAGAAACAGAGTTGGATTGATCGTTGAGTTGTGGTAAATCCTTGAAACCAAGCCTGCATTTTTTCCAGAACTTAAAAAGAACAATTTTTTTTAACTTTGGTGGATAGTGAACCGAACTGAACCTAATAACATAGAATATATTAGGAGAAACCCAGCACTCATGGGGGTGTTTGAGCAAGCTGGATGGCTTGGGTTCCTTGAACGATTTCAGGGTTCAGACTATGACTTAGCCTTAGAGTTTGCACAGAGTTTTAATGGGAGATAGGCCACTGTAAGAAGGCTAAACATTTTGGTCTCTGAAGAGTCAATTAGCAGAATTACTGGCCTTCCACTGCAAGGAGAAAGGTGGTACAAAAATTTTAAAATTCCAGCAAAGAATTGGGCTCAATTTCTTAAGAAACCATCCCCACTCCCAGATTAAGAAAAGGGATACACAGAGAGGCATTATGTCCCCCATGGAGTGAGGTTGTCATTTGCTTACAGAAATTTATCACCTGTGAAGGAAGATTCAGCGTTGCCCATCACTATCACATAAGGATCCTTATGCACCCGACAGGAGAAAAGCCACTCAATATGCCTATTTACACAAAAGCTTATCAAAAATGGTTGAATTCCTGAGGAAGAAGAAAAATCCAGAGATTGCCTTGTATCATAAGGGATTCATCATGATAATTATAAATGTTGAATTAGAGAGATTGGGAGTTCCATGGAGCACCTTTATGGGACAGACAGTGACCAAGCCAAGGGATCAAATTTTACCACCAAAGAAGAGACCCGGCCAGAAGGTTGAAGGTACAGCAATTGGGTGCAGAAGGTCAACTAGGGTGTCTAGAAAAATTATGGGGACAGCCTCCATCATTGACAGTGATATAGGGTCCAAGGAAGATGAAGAATTACAGAATGATCAGCTTGCTATAAAATCGGAGGAAAATGAACAAGATGACATTATGATAGATCTTGCAGTGGAACTTGAAGAGGTTGAGCCCAGTCAAAATCTAAATTCAGAGAAAAATTGGTTGGGGTTTGAAATCCCCTCATCATCCCATTCTACACCTAAGGGACCTCATTGTTCCCACCTTATTCCACCTTGCCCACATTTTGCTCCGGGTTCAAAATACCAAGGGAAGAAGGACAAATAAGGTAAGAGGCATTTAGAGCCCAAGCCCTTTAGATTCTACAGTCCTAGTTATCAAACTCTGCTCAAACAGAATAAAAGGCTAATGCTACAAAATAGGAGGCTGAAAAGTAAGCTTAAATACCATAAATTGCCACTTGGAAATATAGAGACTTTGATGGGTGATATTGAGGAAGAAGAGGTCTCATAATAGAGGGTGGACAATTGTGCAGAAGTACATATGACAGAAGCACAAATGATCATCAACAGCTTCATAGATGACATCATCACCAATACTTATGCTTTTATCCAACCAAATTTGGATTTACCCCAGTGGAGAAATAAAGATGAGCTTTTTGACCTTGGGATCATTAACAGGAAAACTCACCGACAGGTTACTGAAAAATTGAAACAGCAGTCGTTTTCTATGTATTTGACACGGGAGCAGAAATGGGAAGCAAAGATCAGAAATTATAAGAGTCAATTAGAGCATACTAAAGGATTGGTTCAGCAGGCTTGTGAGTTGGCTAATGAAGTAGTCCTTTGTAGGTGTCCTCCAAGGACCTACCCCATCCTCCTACATGATAGATGGACAACATTCATGATAAAACAATTGGCAGTTGGGCAACCTCAATGAAATAAAGGAACCTGAAAACTTTGTTACTATTTACCTCTCAGCTGATATGAAGCACCAAAACTCATTATATGAGCTTTACCTCCATAACTTTATATTGCTAGACAATGCTCGCTGGAACCCCAATCCTGGTGTTGGGGATGTCCAGTTCAGAGAATTTACATCTTACATACTTGGTCTAGTCCAATGGAAGGAAGATACAGAGTTCTATGCCAGAGTAGAAGCATAATCAAGCTTAAGAGTCAGGGACGAGTACCATCTGCCTCATATAATGAAAAATGACTTACAAAGGCTAAGGGGAGATCCATGAGAGGCTATCACTATTCGACATCATCAAAGATATGCCATAACATATTTTCTAGAAGTTTCAAGGGCACACTCGGTACAGGCACTTCTGACATCTCATGACATTTGGGAGGCCCTCCCCAAATATCTGAAGGACGGGAATCCAATGGGATATCTATTGAATTTTAATGCTTAGCTCAATTTCACTAGCTGCAGTAAACCAAGATCACAAGAAGAATAACCATGCACAAGAACACAAGAGTTTATCCTGGGAAAACCCTTCTCAAAAAAGGGAAAAACCCAGCAATCCTTTGCTATACTGCCAAGAGAAAATCCCCCACACCATGAACCCTAGAGCACACAAGAGGGTGCTCTATGACTGAGAAAACTAGCGCCTAAGAGAAGTGAGCACTTCAAATTTCAGACCTCCAACTTCAGACCATGCATTGAGTTAGTGAGAGAGTTATGAGTGATCCTCAATGGGGATCTCTTCTCTTATAAATACAAAACTTAACTCAACGAATAGACAAGACACTTGGCACAATAATAGGGCCGACTTGTATAACTAAATAATATAATTAATCTTTTACACAATATTAATTATCTTTACATGGTGGGGCCGACTTGTACCCTTTACAACAAAAATTAGGGTTTTACCAAAGTCTTACTCTCTGACAATATAGCAAGGGATCTCACACATCCTCTAGTGCTCTGCCACTAGGGACACGTCCACTTGTGCTCAGCCACAGGGACATCACTCTCAACAGATCAATTCAACTAAGTCCATAGGAGTACCATCTGGAGAGCCATTTCAAGTCAACTCAACTAAGTCCATAGGAGTCTGACAAGAGACCATCTCAAGTCGTCTCAACTCAGTCCAAAGGAGCACGAGAAGAGACCACACATCATCTCAACTCAGTCCAGAGGAGTATGACACACCCATCACATGGGCTCTCTCACAGATTGTCTCAACTCAGTCCAGAGAAGAACCTGGAGAATGTCTCATGAAGCTATAATCAACAACACTCCCTCTCAACTAGGGAGGCATTCTCCACCAGCCCAAGTCTCTCACGAAAGTACTCGAACTTCGTCCTGGCAAGCGGTTTGGTGAAGACATCTGCAACTTGCTCGTGTGTAGAAAGGTACTGCACATGTACTGCTTTCCTCTGCACCATATCTCTGAAGTAATGGTATCTCAATGTGTTTCGATTTATCATGAAACACAGGATTCTCGGAGAGCTTCACATAGCTCTGGTTGTCACAATGGATAACGGTGGAATCCATCTCTCGTCCAATTAAGTTTGCAAGGAGCTTGCAAAGCCTCACTGCTTCGCGGACTACCACACATAATGCAATGTACTCTGCTTCTGCGGTACTCAAAGCCACAGAAGTTTGTTTCTTGTTGCACCAGGAAACCATGGCAGATCCCAAAGTAAAACAACAACCGGATGTGCTCTTCCGATCCACTGCGCTCCCTGCCCAATCTGTATCGGCATATCCCTGCAATCTCATGTCTACACCGGAGGCATATCTCAGGCCATAATCAACTGTGCCTCGTAGATATCTCAACACATGCTTCGTTGTTATCCAGTGTGTCTATCTCGGCTGACTCATAAATTGGCCGAGCATACTCACTGCATAGTATATATCAGGTCTGGTGTTAACCAGATATATCAATGATCCAATCAGTTGTCTGTAAAGATGTGGATCAATCTCGCCTGGATCAGAAGAAGATTGTTCATCTTCTTTAGATTCATCACCATCAGTGTAGGCATGGATTTGCAGTCTGTCATCCCGAATTTCTTCAAAATCTCCACTGTGTATTTTCCTTGATTCAGGAAAATCTTAGCAATCCTCTGCCATACTTCTACTCCAAGAAGTGGTGCATCACACCAAGGTCCTTCATCTCAAATTCAGAAGCCAATGCACTCTTGCATTCAACAATAAGGCTTTCTGAATCGGTGAGGAATAAGTCATCAACATATAGGACCAAAATCAGGCACTCGTCACCAACAATGTTGTAGTATAGGTTTGGATCAGCAACACTCTTGTTGAAACCCAAACTCATCACGTATCCAACAATCTTCTCATACCAAGCACGAGGTGCCTACTTTAGTCCATACAGGGATTTCTTCAACCTGCATACATGAGACTCCTTCTCATGTGTCACGAATCCATCTGGCTGCTTAATGTAAACTTCTTCCTCAATCTCATCATTGAGAAAGGTTGTCTTTACATCCATCTGATGTAGTTTCCAACCCATGGATGCAGCTAGGGCAATAATCGTACGGATGGAAGTATATCGAGCAACAGGAGCAAATGTCTCCTCATAATCTATTCCCTCCACCTAAGAGAATCCTCTAGCCACAAATCTCTCTTTGTACTTCTCGACACTTCCATCAACTTCATGTTTGATCTTATAGATCCACTTGGAAGTCACCACAGACTTCCCTTCCGGTCTCAGAACAATATCCCACACATCATTCTTCATGATGTACTGACACTCCTCTGTCATGGCATCTTGTCAAAACTGTTGTCCTGCTGCTTCTTCATGACAAGAAGGTTCAGTATCAATGATGTGGCTCATAGTTGAATCATAGCTCGAAAATCTATGTGGTTTCTTGCTCTCTCAGAATGTACCACGAGGAGCTGCATGTTCCTCTGCCTCCTGCAGAATCTGTCGAGCCTATGTAGGCCTCTTCCAACCTACTGCAATGTCTCTGGAAACATCAACTGGAGCTACGGGATCAACTAGATCAACTGGATCAGTAATTGTCTCCCTCTAAATTGTCTCTTCCTTCTTCTCAAATAGTTCGACTCCCTCTGAGTCAAGTGACTCCCTCTGAAGTTGGAAGGATAAACATTTGTCCTGGAGGACATCAACCTTTTCTTGTGTTGCTAACCTGGAGACATCCCATGTCTTCTCAGGTCCTCTACTGTCTCTACAGTACTATGTTGGCCTCCCATACTAGGATAATAACCAAGATGACCTCCCATAGGGATAATAATCAAAATGTCAGGCTAAGGAAGCAAGAAGCAAACAAGAAAAACTCCAACAAGCAACCAGAACCTGTGATAGGCTAAGGAAGACCCTTAGGGGTCAGCGGTTGCAAGGGACAGGGGAGGTAAACCCACGGAGGCCACACCAAGAAAGTCGCACCACTTTAATGACCAAAACAAAGGCGTTGCAGCAAGACTGTCCTAAAGGAGGGATGCACCACTTCAATAACCAGAGCAATAGAAGGAGTCGCAGAAACCTCAGACCAAACTCGGCTAGGAGGAAGAAGAATGAATGTGTGAGAGAGAGGAGAGGTCTCTCCTTTTTATAGTTTGGTAGGTAGGTTAGGGTTAGTTAAATTAGCCCTAATTTTAGGGTTAGATTAAACCCTAACAAAATAAATAAATAATTAATATTTTAAAATTAAAATATTAAATGTTTAAATTATAAAACAAGTCAAGGAACCAAAAAACAAGGAGGCTAGCATTCAAACCAAAAACCCACTCAACAAATAAGGGAGACGTAACTCAAGCAAGGGGAGTTCAAGACAAGGTCAACAAGGTAAGTTCTTCTTTAATGGCAGAATGTCCACAAAGTCTCATGATATAACTTATAAGCTTTTATCATCCCGGCATAAGAGGAATGTCGATGATGTGATCATGCCCTTCTTCTTAACTACTCCTAGGTCTCATGGACCATCCCAGGAGAGAAGAGGGTCACACATTATCTCAGCTTGGTACTTAACCAAGAAACTGCCTGGTCCCAGACCAGGATACCCCAAAACGCAACTGGGGGCCCTAGATCACAACTAGGGTCTTATCCACCAAGGTACACAACCAAGGATCAATCCAAGCACCGAGCAAGGATTCCCTGGACCACATCCAAGGGCCCTAGAACACATCTAGGGACTTATATCATCAAATTGCTTGGTCCTTGACCAAGAACCCCAGCAATACATTGGGGGCCCTCACTAGGTTCTTTTTCCATTTCTCTAACTACTTGGTCAAAGACCAAGAACCCCAGGAGTGTATTAGGGGCCCTAGATCTCAGCTAGGGTCTTTGCCATCCTCCCGGAGAATGGCTCTTGCAGCTGCATTAATTTTAACAATCACATATAATTATGATATCCAATACCATTTCTAACAGTTTTAACATATGCCTATTTAATATTTTAAAATACTTATTCTATTAAATACAAATAGAAAATAAAATAGCTTACTTTCATTCTTCCATTGCAATATATGCGCAAAATTCAATCCTTTTGTGCATTAGTATTTCTATTTTCTCTGTCTTACACTATAATTCCTTTGTTTGTGAGCTCTACTCCAATTCTGCTTTCCCATGTGTCAAGCTTCTTTGCTAGGTTCCAGTGATTATGTGCCTATGATAAATTAATACATCATCGTGACTCTCGAAAGCCAAAATTGTACCTTCTCTTTGATACCATATAAAAGTTGCCCATACACATGCAAAAAATTTGCAGATATAAGAGATAATATATTATTCAGTGTGTAATAATGATGCATGTATATTGATGTCTTATGAGAGAGACGAAGTCGGACAACCACTACTAAATAACCATTAAAAAAGCATGTATCTTAATTAAAACACTTAAGTAACTGTATGAAGCCACATTATACAAAAGGACCAAGTAACATAATAATGCATTACGATACGACAATTTCTATCAAAGAAAAGCAATACTTCACCAACAATTTTGTTAATCATGTATCAAATACATGAAGGAGAAAATGTGCCTCATACAAAAACACTTATCGGTGGGGGTGCTAATTGTTGACTTAATAACTAATAAATCACATAACTTTAATTATCGACATTATATTAACATTAAACATTTACATAACATGTTTTATAAACCTACACCTAACACCTAACACTAAATGGACACTAACACTAACATACTTCATGTAAGGTCATCCACTTCAAGTTTTGATCATCCCTCATGCAAGACATCCTACCACGCCATCCATCACTTGTGCAAGACATACTTGTTGCTCACACTTACAAGCATTGCTTATCGACATTCTAATTAATCTCATCTTGGTTTTGTTGAATGCCTAGGTTGTTTCCATTCTAGTCTTCATCACCAACATTTAAAATAATCCATATGCAAGTGCAAGAGGCAATTGTTTGTGTTTACTTTGTTTTTCAAGCACTCTTCAAGTATTAGTACCCCATTTACTAGTTCAAGAAGCTCTTGGAGGTCTTGGACTAAGATTCTTCCGCCTTGCCTAGGTCTTTATGATTTGTACTCAACGTTGTTACTTCAACACTAGATGTTTTCTCATCAAACCAATTGGTAATACTTTACCCTCTCTCTTTATGGCCAACATATATTTCTGCCAATCATGAATGGTATCCAACTCTCCTCTGTCATAGTCTTCCTAACAAAGTTGAATTAGATATAGATACTTATACTTGGTATGTAGGAATTAACATGAAATCAACTAAGTATGTTTGTTTTACTATAAAGACTTCTTATAACACTAGCATTCCCTTTGGTTCCATTCTACTATGATTTGCCATTGTAGCTCAAGGCCATAATGGCCTTCCCTTTTTTATCGATTCTTTTTTTTTGACAAGAGAGTGAACCCTTATCCCCCGTCAATCCCAATATATTTCATTCTACAACCATTGGCTATTGTCATGACATTAGTGACATGATCATCTTTATCCACCAAATACTTAAAGTATTCCACCTTTAAAAGGAGATTCTCCACCATTGCAACTAACATGATTTCCACTAGGTGAAGATTTACTGAATCAACTCCACACACAAGATCCTCTGCCTTGTACATCGAGGCTTCCACCATGTAAAGTGTGTCTGTGATCAATGTGGGAATCTTCACCAGAGTTTCTCTCTTCAGAATTTGATGAATTAGCCTAGTTGACACTTTTTTTCTTCACTGTTTGGTTATATTGTGCTAATGGATATTTCATTTTTTGTCTTTAGTTGTATATTTATGTTACATTCTCGTTCTCTAACAATTCCTCTATCACCTCTTCAACTTCCTTCACCCAAGCCTTCTATGCCATAGGATATGAGCATCGTGTCTTCTTTGCCTATGACTTTGTCTACACTAGATCTATCAATTTCTACAATATTTACTTTCTTTTTGGGGTATGTGTTGTCGTCCTAATCACCAAGTCTACACCTCAAACTTCCTAGGTTCAACTTGCATTCTTTATTGTAGTGTCCCCACTTTCAACACTAAAAACATTGATCCATTGGCTTCCTTTTTTATCATTTCTCACCATTTTCTAAGTAGGATTGCACCCTTCTCTAAAAATTTTGTTTGTCTTATCCATGTCCTCAACAAACATCACTTTCTTGTCTTTTCATGAGCATCCTTATCACCAACCATTGCGTATATGACAAAATAACCAGTCTAGGTATTCAAATTCTATGTCTTTCACATTCACAACTTGAGCGCCAAACATATTTTCTTTCTTTTTTTCCTTGTTGTCATCTTTGTCATTAACTTTGGCAGCAACTTCCCCTAGTGCATCAATTATTGAGGGTTCCTTAGCACTTGTCAGACACTTCTCGTGATCTTCTCTCCAAGTTTAATGTACTGTACACAAATATACATTGCATAGTAATAATATATATAACATTAATAGTAATATATACATACATTCCCCACTCCAATTTGGATTGGATGGTTTTATAGTTATCAAAAAACATTATTTGTAACAGTGGTATCAAAGGTGCTCTTGGGAAAACATTCCATTGGGCAACTTCAAAACTCATCTCCTTGTGGCAAAAAACCAACTTGGCTTGTGCCCCAAGTTGTTTTTTCAATATTTTAAAAAGGAAAAAAAAAAGAAAGAAAGAGGAAAAGAGAGTGGTCATTTTCCCATAGCGGTTATCAATCAAATGGCACAACAATCACTGCATAGAGAAGAATGAATAAGAAAAAAATAAAATAAAATAGCGGTATTATTTTAAAGGATCTATTGACTACATGTTCACATGTGTCTCATAAAATCAACAAGTGAGAAGAATTGAAAGTCGCCTAAGAAGAAGGGCTAAGAAATAAATAACATTGGAAGTCAAATCACGTCGATATAATTACAAGAGACTAAATTATCGATCACCTAAACCAAAAACCTACTCAATGTTCTTTGCATATATCACCAGTAACATTGATGTATTGTTGTGCCTCAATAGCTAATTCTATTGAGAAATGTTGGAGATGGGGGGTGATGGGTTGCCCAAAAACAAAAAACTGCAGTTAGACCCACGGAGCACAACAAACCTATCTACAACAATCATTTCAGTGTAACATCTCAACAATTGCATCAATCAAAGCCATCATTACCCTTTTGTAACTCAACACTCAACACTATCATCGTAAGTATAGTCATTTGTGCAGAAGTCGGCCCTAGAATCCATAATAATAATAAAAAGTCAATAATCACACTTGCGACCATACAAAACCAATCTAAAGCATAACAAAATAAAAATTACAAAATACCTCGAGCTAAATACAAAGGTTAAAACTTAAAATATTTACAAAAATAACCTTGGTTTCAAATCAAAGGTCGAGGATGATTTTAACAAGCCCTTTAATGAGGTATTCTTCAAAGAAATTAAGATCAAAATTAAGTTTTAAGGATAATATTTTAACTTATTGGTGGAGATGAAAAACCAATACAATCAGAGACGAAGAGTTGATTATTACTAATCAAGAGTTAGCTACCACTGATAAAGTCATGCCATTGATCAATAAACCGACACTTAAAGATCCAGTTACAATGGAAGATCCATCCATAGCCATTAACGAAATTATATCTCATCTCAAGGATGTCGATGCATCAATGAACAATAACGCATCTATTCTTGATTCACTTATATCAAAAGGAAGCTCGACCGTTGGAACATATCATTACCCTAATCATAAAAATCGTTGTAGGGAACAATCAACATATCAACATCAACCAAAGCAAAGCTCAAGCAACATTCTTGGATATCAAGATACCAATCCAACTTGTTTCCAAAGGTATATTGAAAATCACAATCAAAGAAGTCCTCATCAAATGTTGCACAATATAATTCCAAAGAAAATTAACTTAGGGTGGACTGAGCACTCCACAATGCAACAGTTTTGCTCAAAACTTCAAGGATCTTACCATCTTGTTTCCTCGACCAACACAACATCAAGAGTAGCTCCTGAAGTGAAGGAACCTGAAGCTGGAATGAAGACGTACCTTTCTCCTTGCTATACTTCAAGGATAAAGCATTTTTTAAAGGAAGAGGACATGTAATATACATAAATAAACATTACATCAAAACAAAATGCATAATAATAGTAATAATATATTAAATAAACCCAACAGTCATATCCCTTCACTCCCGTGACCAGTCAATAAGTATTTATACTGTCACAGAGTTCGTGTAAATCATCACTCACATTATTCAAATATATATATATATATATATATATGTGGATTTCCTTCCCCTCTCCATTTGGATTGGATGTTTTTATAGTTACCAACAAGATTGTTTGTAACATTCAATGCACAGTTCACCACTTCTTTGTATGATGCAAGGGAACTACCTTCATCTTCTGTTGGGGAAACAGTCCCTCCACGAACCAATTTTCATGCCCATCGTCTCGATAAGAGCCTTCAGTTTCAAATAGTACAGGTAGACATTTTGTCCCTTCCATTGCTTCAAGTCCACATCTCAGCAACAACTTTACTGTTGTCACATAAGAACTTGAACTCTCTTTCAAATTCATTTCATATAATAACTCCTCCAAAAGAAATCTATAAATAACAATTGGCCAACAAGACTCTTATAAAAATCAGTCTGAAAACCTTACGGATTTCCTGCTTCCTTGTTATGATGTATGGCAGGATGTTTTGTGAATTTTGTTGATGTGCATAAAATATTAGATGAAGTAAAACTTAGTATGATTTTGCATATTTTTAAGGGGTTATGAGCACGGTCAAAATCTTTGTCAAATATTTCACTAAAAGACATTATTTTTCTAGATTTCGGCAAACTTTGGGGGCATAATCATTAAACTATCTTACAAGGTTGCTACAATGCTTAGTATTTCATGTTGCGACTATTTTTATCTCAGATACATTGTCTTGTGGGTTTCATCATTTTCAAATCCTTATTTTGCTGCATCTATATCCAACCATCTTAACAAAAGGACCTTCCCAATCAACAATTGCTTTCAAATCCACGTGCTGTTATCAAGGTTGTTAAAAGGAAAGAGCAAAAAACAGAAAAGACTTCCAAATGGATCAAGTTCAAAATTGGTTACTTGTCCTTTAGTGACCTTAATATACATATTGCGCCCAGGTATTCAACAAAACGTGTGTCAAAATACAAAAAAAAAGTGTAGAGGTAAGTAGATTGTCACCTCGAAAATAATATCCTTTCCATATTGAGAACGGAGAAGTTCTCCTGCGTTTTGCATACACATTTCTGTAAGTTTCTGCAAAACAAACAAAATAACAACTGCACTCTTTTAACAAATATTGTTTGGTTCCCATATTCCTATCGAGTATTTACCAGACATTTGTTAATGATAAAGAAAGAAAACTAAGTTAAAAGGAGTTATTTGCAGAAATGATCCAATAGTACCATATAACAAGATAACATCTAACCTGTGCTAACCCACTCTTAGTTAAAAGTTCAATTCTTCTCGTTGAAAAATCCTTTTTGGTTAGTTTCCCCAACCCTTCACTCTCTTCTGGATTCTCTTCATCTTTTTCATCTGTTCTGGGACCTGGGATATCTGCCTCTGAAGATGCTTTTTGACTTTCAGAATGTTCATCATCCGCAGACTGGAGAAGCCCATCCTGTATTAAAATGAAAATATTTTCATTTTTCCACCACTAGAAAAAATAATAGTTGAATTGTTTATGCAATGGATGCCAAAAATAAATTGAATATATCTAGAAATATATTCAAAGTATACTCAGAATTAGATAAGAGGATTGCCTGGGTAAAGGTAGTAAGAGAACAAATCGTTGATCTTAGAGTCTCCAGAACATCTGCAGGAAAGTAGCGAGGTACATTTGGGCAAAGGAGATGCAAAAGTGGACGCCGTCCATACTGTCATTTGCAGACACCACATACAAGTAAATTTATAGGGCTCCAAAGATGTCTCCTCTTTGATTTACAATCTTTAGAGAGACCAGCACCCCATTTAGATAAGACCAGTAAACAAATCTAGAACGTTCATTGCTTCAAAAAGATGGTAAATTTAATATTGAACATAAAACTTACCTTGTCCAATGCCAATTCCTTCAAATCTTTTTCTAGCTCACGAAATATAAACTGCAAGAACATCACTCCTTATAAGCATAAACATAATTTGAGACCTTAGCATCAGTAAATAGTAAACATCAAACAAAACAAAGATCCTTCACACCAAACCTTAGAAACAAGACTGGTGTCATCAACGAAACTGAGAATGCACATGAGGATCTGCCAGAAAAGTAAGCACAACAAAAGATTATCCAATATTGAACAATATCAATAGCTGTTCATTTGGGAAAGCCCCAAAGTATGTCGTACAGAAGTAAAATATGCCAAAAGGATAAGTTCAATATTCATGTGAAAAGCAAAAACGTTTCCATCATATAAACAGAAGAGATGTCACAGCAGAGATATGAGAGATCAATATTTGTGGTTGCTTAAATATTTGCGATTTAACTGCCAAAAGTCTGAACCTAAAATAACCTACCATAATATATCACATATTCATGATCAAAAGAAAACTACCCAAAGTGGCTATACACTTAGAGAGGAAAATGTATCTTGCATTTAGATGACTTTATAGTACATAGTAATAGGAGACAATCCACCCAACTTGCAACTAGCAGAGGAAGTGACAAGATTCACACCCTTGATCAAGGTTCCAATCTCACAAGTTCCACCCAATGCCTTAAGGTAGTCATGGGGGCATTTAGAGGTAGGGATTAAACTTATAAAGCTAGGTGATGACCCGCATGTACATATTATGGACCCGAGCACAGCACATCAATCTCCTTGATGTGGACACCATTTCCCAAGTTCCATTCCCACAGGCCTTTACCTAAAACCATGAGGTACCTATGGAGGCCCTGGAGGAACAATTTGAACTTATGGCACTAGGAGATCATGCCTTACATATACATATTGCAGATCCAAGCCCACTGCCATGTTCTCCTTAAAGCTTGCCAAAATTTTAGGAGCACCGAATGCTGCCCAATAGAGGTTTCACTACATTGCAAGCTAGAGCTCACCCCATCTCCCAAGCACGGCCCTGCCCTTGCAAGCGAGTAGGTCTTTTGATCCTTAGCTCTTCCTTTGCAGTGGAGCAAACATTTTGTCGAATACGAGACACCGTGGCTAAGAAAACAAATTGTCAAAGACACACACCTCTTTTGCTTTGGTTGTTTTTATCAGTACTCCAAATGATGGTGTTTCTATGAAGGATAGTTCTCTAGCATCTGGCTTCACTCATGTTGTGTTGCACTCTCCCTTGGCAACAGTAGCAAAGTTCCCCCATTGAAACTTCAATGATATGGTCAGCTAATGGGTTATGGCCATCATCTTCAACCCTCATAGACTATAGATTGACAACAACTACACATAAGCTTACAAGGTAAGGTTTTGCTCTAAAGGAATTTTTAATTGTTTATTTCAAGAGTCTAGAAGATCGTAGAAAGGTCATGGAGGATGGCCATGGTTTTTGTGTAAAGTTGGTTTCTCCATCAAACCCCGATTTGGGACCTGGCCAATAGAAAGAATTACTCTAAGATGCACTTTCAATAATTGGCATATTAGGAAGGTGTCACTTCCACATGTTAGCTAAAAGCATCTACCAAAAAAATAATACAAGTGATCAAAGGAATTGTGCCAATGGCTTTGAGCACATTATTTTAGTGCACGTACACAACAAAGAGTCCAAAACATATGTTTTTGCATGCTTTGAATCATTAACCCTATAAATCAACAAGTTAGTGTTGCATCTAAGATAACATTTACATCATTACAACCAACCTCCTCAATTGCATTCTTCAATACCTCGCACTGGAAAGATGAGTCCTCCACATTTCAAATAAAGTCAATCATCCTTAAAAATCAAGGCCCAATATGAAGAATTCGCAATAATGTTTATCAAATATCTCCACCTCAAATCTACCCAACCATCCATGATAATTAAACACCCTATCCAAACTCAAGCTTGTTTAAGGTCTTTCATCAACCCTTGCATCTTTGAGATCCCCTTATCCAACATTGTTGTTGATTTATTGTAACTAGGAGGTGCATATCCAGCACACCATTGTTCTGTTTTTCCTCATCATTTCCTTAGAAAGAAAAGAATCGAAAACATTCAGTACAATGTCATTTCACAATCATAAGTTTAGCAATTGCCATCTACCTTTTCCTTGCATTGCACATTGTTACTTTTTGTCCAATTCACAATTCCTGTAGACTTCTCTAAAGTAGAAGGCTATGCTACATGCTCTACAAAGACACAAAGTGATATACTAATAGTTTCATTCACTTGGGAGTTTCCTACGGGTTGATAAGGAGAAGGAGGTTTGGCTTAAAAGGTGATACATTGATAGTTCCATTCACTTGGGAGCACTTTGAAGTTTGGGGTCTCAATCTTTCTAAGAAGGGTTGACTAGGGCTTATCTAAGCAAAGCTCGAGATGGGTTGCAAGGATACAACCATCACCACCCAAGGATACAACCATCAACAACAAGTGGCAGAGATTGAGATCACCACAATCTACACTTACCTGGGAGTACAGTTCACGGGGCCCCGTTTCGGTGTGCGACAGGCCCTTCAGCCCCGGCATAGTAAAGGGTACGATTCCCTGGACCTCATTGAGAGATGGTGCTTCCAGGGTCAGGGTCAATTTCAGGACATCTCGTCCAAACTCTACCTCATGGAGGCGATTATCAAACCCACGATTCTCTATGGCTCCGACATTTTGGGGGTCGAGTTTGTTAGAGACAGACTCAGCCAAGTTGGAGAGAGTCCAGACCCTCCTTCTCAGGCGTATCATTTGTTGCAAGCGGACAGTTCCACAGCCCATTATTTAGGCAGAGTTTGATGTCCACCCGTTTTGCCTCAAGGTCATTTTCCGCTTGGTCTCTTTCCTTCATAGAGTCAAATCATTCAAAGACTCTACCATCAGGAGAGAGTGATACCCCTACCTAGCTCTTTGCTCCTCGGAGTCTCTTGCTTTGGATCCCCCCTTAGGCTATGCACATGGTTGGTTCTCAGAGGCGTCCCGACTTCTCTGGTCGATGACTATCTCCCTCGAGCACCTTCCCCCATTCAGTTTCTCCCTTGATGCACCATGGCATCTCTTGCCGACTAGACAAGTAATGAATCAGGCTATCGGAGAGGACATCTACAGATTATACATCCAAGTCACTTGGACCTCACCTCCGACGAGCCTGGGCTTGAAGATGTCCTTCTATCTAGAGCAATTTTTTGGAGCTGCGAGATGGCATCGTCGTCCGCCCCCCTTATACATGCAGGCATTGGATGCACTCACTCAAGATCCCATTGGAACAGCTCTAGGTCAAATCTCAACAACTCCAAATTGAGACGAACCACCATATACCACGGTCTAATAGGATCTGCCAGATGTGTCACTTACAGGAACCGGAGACAGAGATGTACCTTATCTTTAGGTGTCTCATATACTACGAGATCAAAGGACGCTACCATTGCCTCTATAGAGACTCAGGGGGCTCCCTCTCTTCTTTCTTCCGATACTACGACCAAAGATTCCTAGCCCTTTTCATCGGGGAGATCTTCGGCCACAAATCTCAGTTCCTACATGCCATACCCCGCCTTGGGACGACAAGGAAAATGACCTCATACTTTCATGTTGATCCATCAGATCGGAACAACAAGCGACAGGCAGAGCCCCAAAGTGCACTAGACAGTAGATTGGTCAGACCTCGTGTCTCTCCTCAACCTCCCCCTCTGGGAGACAAATCATTATCATCGAGACCGGTTTGGAGGTGTCAAATTGTACATCAGTCCACACATCCTCAGAGTGTTAGAGGGATTAGCTCCAGACAGATCAAGAGTAGGGTGCCTCTCGTCCATCAAACTACCTCCCAGATTCAGACGAGTTGCCAGAGATCTATCCAGAGTTTCTTTCTTTCGACCTCGGATGCTAGAAGTATCCCCCGCTCCTACATCCCCGCCGGATCATACAACCAAACCCCCTGATAGTCCCTGAGGACTCCAACAACGAGCCAACTCCCAGTTCACCCCTCAATAATCGAACCTGGGAGACCTTGACAGCCTCATCATCAGTCCTCTCTCTCTCTCAATCTCTCTCTTGACAAGGTTTTGAGTTGTCCACTCTCTTGGACTTACTCACTTATATTCTAGATCAACATACTTTTGTTTTTGTTATGGCCATATACATTGTGAGGCTACACTACAGTTTGTTTTGTTTCTTTCTTTATTATATTTTTGGCATTATCTAGCAGTTGCATTTGCACTCCCATATTGAACTCATACATGTTGAAATCTTTAGTCCCATTGACCTACTTTTGTGGTCATTCGTTGGACATTAATAAAATTATTGTATCTTATCTTATCTTTACCATACATTCAAGATTGTTATAGTCAAGTAATTTATAGCTCAACCCAAATATATCAATGAGACTTGCTTAAGGTTTATTTCCCAACCCATCTAACTTAGCCTTTTTGTTGTTAGACAATAACAAGGAAGAGAGATATGAGCAAGCACAAGATGTAAATACGAAAAAAATATAAAAATACAACAAAACCGCAAAAAGGTACAAAGATCCTTACAAGAGTGTCAAGCAAAGTACAAGGAAAAGCATGATGAACATCTAATAATGCATATTTTCCATGTCAAATATCAAGTGTGGTTTCGCCTGTCAAAGAAAGGTTTAAAGGCCCACAGAAAATATGAAGCTTGTCATATATGGACAATTTGTTTCGTGAGGCGTGGGAGCCAGATGGTTGGCATTGCACCCATACCCACAATTTAACAAAGGGTTTCTTCCTCTCTAAGTTCAATGACCCAAGCCATGTCCATGAAATCATGCTTAGAGGCCCTTGGATTTGTAAGAATACCTTGGTGGTTGTTTCCCAACACATTTCCATTAAAATGGTATTCCAAACCCAAGGCGCGTCTTTGTAGAGAGTCAAGAATCTATCCAAAAGCTCCTATGCATATGAACTAGCCTTATCTCTAAAAACAATTCTACAACGCTACATGAAATGGCCAACAACAAGGCCCCTTACATTAACAGATTCTCTTGTGAATTTTACAAAGGCACCTAGGTGTTTGTCGGTCTAAGTTTGTTGCATGTGTCTCACGAAGCCCTTTGCAAACAATCCCTAGGAGACTAGATTAATCAAGGATTTATAAAACCCATTCCTAATGCAGGGAACCCAGAGATTATTTCTAGTTGGAGACCCATCACTATACTTAACATGTCCTATAAAATTTTAGCGAAAGACTAGATTTGTGTAAGAAGCACTTTCTCCTCAAGATTGTTCACCCTAAACAAACCAAGTTCATTCGAGGGAGATATATTCGAGATGTTATCACAATATGGGAAGGCATGGAGTTGGCCAAGTCAACCAACCTTGTCACCCTGTTCATAAAAAACGATTTTGAGAGGATCTATCACTGGGTAGGGTGGTCCTTCATTCTAGCAGTGCTACATCCTTTAGGGTTTGGTCCATCCTTTATGAACAATGTTAAAACCCTATTTATGGATGTCTCGACCTCTCTTTCTATTAATAGATGTTCTTTCGAGGAGGTCAACCATTTCAAGTCTTATCAGACAGAGGTGCCCCCTATCCCCAACCCTCTATGTGATGGCGGCTAAAGCTCGTGGCTATTAATTGGCACTAAGGTGTTATGATCCTTAGCCCTTAAAAGTTAAGATTGAATCACAAACAACATATCCAAGAATATGATAGAAAATCCCTTTAACTTCATCTATCAAAATACCCTTAAGATAAGGCAACACCATACAATGATCCTTCCATAAAAGGATCATTGTATGGTGGTGTTGCCCTACCTTAAAGGTATTTTGATATATGAAGATAAAGGAGATTTCGAATTTTCCTATCATATTCTTGGATATATTGTTTGTGATTCAATCTTAAGGGCTAAGTATCATAACAGCCTACACATGATATTAGAGCTCTTTCTTGGGCCAAAATGGATGATTTTTTTTTCTTTTTGTAATTTTTCAAGGGAAGATATAGAGCAGCAACATTTAGATCCATTTCTGAAGCGTTTTGTGCAGAATCTGAAGAAACAAATTGCAGATCCGAATTCCTCTCACAAAAATACACAATTTCAAAAAAAAATTGCTCAAATCAAAGTCCGAGAAGTGAATATATCGCTAATTTAATATCAGCGATTTTAGGGTTTTTTGGTGATGGCCACAAGTATTTCAAAGCAGATATATTTTGACAGCACCTAGATTGCAACCAATCCAGTGCCAGTAGAAGCAGAGTGACCATGGCATTTCAAAATTGAGGTCATAATAGGGAATCAAAGTATTGCAAAAGTTACACTTGTTTCAAGTTGAAATTCTTGCAACGCAATTATCTCTCTGTTTATGAACCAGACTGCAACAAAATCAATGCCAATAGAAGCAAAGTCATTGTGCCATTTCAATGGCATCATAATAGAGAATTAGAAAAGTATCACGGAAGTTACACCCATTTCAAGTTGAAATTATTTCAGCATGATTATCTCTCTATTTATAATGCAGAGTCATTGTATTGTTTCAGATTGGGGTCATAATAGCAATTATAATCAATATTAGGGAAGTTACGGCAATTTAAAATTCGCCACAACACCCTAGCAAAACCCAAGAATGGAAAGGTTGAGCAAGGAGGATCCCACCATAAAGTGAATTTAGGTGTAATTCAAGGGACTCCTCTCCAAAAACCAAACGATGGACAATTGGTTAATGGTCACTTTATTGATAACTCCTCCTTGACAATCTCAAAGGACTAGACTTCCTAGGCTCAGACCATGGAATGTTTGGACAACTTCTTTGTAGCCTCAAGAACTAACATTCAACGGGATAAAATACAATGCTTAGACAAAGCCAACAAGCTATACGTGCATAGTTGGCCTCGCAAATTGGTTGTGGATTCAACGGAGACAAGACTTTTGATTTATGGGCACTCCCTTTGCCTTTCAAGCATCTCCTAGAGACCTCTAGGAGGAAGTTGTGCAATAGTTGGAGAAGTAGACTGAGAAATGGATCACTAAGCCCTTAGCTCTAGCGGCCAAGTTCCAAATATGCACTAAAATCCTAGCAATGACTCATGTATATTATTCCTCTTGCTCAGTTCCCTTTAAAGCAACATATTCACATTTAGAAACGGCCAGTGAGAATTTTCTCAAGGCCAAAGCTGACAAAAGGAAAGGTTTCACAAAGTGGAGGGTAAGGAAGCCTGGAAGGTCCTTCTAATGCATTGAATTCAGTAGGGTTTCTCACTTGGAAAGAATGCATGCCACATGATCTCTCTACAAACCCTTATGCTCACTCCTTCTCATGTTAAGATCTATTTTACCTTTTGTGTTCAAAGCATTTGGAAGGCTTGGGAAGTCGTAAAATCTTCCTCTCTTGGAAGGAGTTGTCTCTTTGGTCCACCTTGTCAATCAATGATCATTACTTTTGATGATGGACTTTGATTCTATTTGAGGAGCAGTCGTTGGCAAAGTCCTTTTGGTTATTTGAGGAGCAGTCATCAAGCATGGCATTCAATCTGCTAAAGATATTTTGGATGGCCCCTCTAGATCTTGGTTCCCCACGACAATACTAGTAAATTCATCTTGCAATGCATTCAAGGGATCATTCCAAAGAATCTGGTGTTAGACTTTGGCCTCCCTACGCCTCAAGTTTGGTGGTGCAACTAACATTGGGAAAGGCCACATCTTTCTCCAAATATAAGTCATCCACGGATTACAAGCAGCTCTGCTCCAAGCCCTTCCTTGAAAGTTGGTTAAACAAGATATGGTAGCTGAAATCAAAATAGAAAACTTGGTTATTTAGACTTCGCGGTATTTGAAAGCTAATGTTGGAATCCAAAAAAACGTTCTTTGCCTGGTGTTTGGTTGTGAAAGGTCTCATGTTGGATAAGATATTAACTTACCTAACTGTGTCCAACCTACATTGTTCCTACTGTGGGAGAGTCGAAACCCTTAAGCATCTCTTCTGGTTTTTCTCTCTCGTTAAGGCTGCCTAGGGCTAGGTTGAGTGCCTATCCCAACAATATCGATTTCATGGCAAATTGCCTTGTTAGGCAACCACTTGCCTTGGGCCATTGAATTCTAGTTTGCATGGATGGTTATCAAAGTTAAGAACCTCTTTTGGCCTTGGCAAAAAAGTAATGAGATTTTGTTTAATGCAAATGTTTCATCACACTACTTTTCTTGCTATGACAATGCTCTAATGGGTACGAGTCTATTATTACATATTAAATTACAAATGCATAAATAGCAACGCGAGATGGAGCATTTACAACAATTGTTGAATATTGGCACAAGGTCCCATACACAATGTGTAGAGTGCCACTTGACCCCCCACATCCTAACTAACCCATATGGCCCTCGTTGCCCACTTGGCTTGCTAGGGCACCTTAATTCTGCAAGTTTCCATTACAGTAGGCCTCGCCACTAGATGGATCAACAAGCATGTGAGAGGCACGAGCACAACCAGAGCTACCCCTCAACCCCATTGTGCAATGACAAACACTTCCCAACATTGGCACTCGCCATTTCAAATGGGCCCAAGCCTCCACAACCTTTGATCAAGGGATGGGAGCCAGTATAGCTTGTCAATGCCTACCCTCCTATCTTTGGTTAGGGTACTGCCACGGATGACCACAACCAAGCTCCTCCTACAACGAACGTGGTTACTTCCTATAAGTACAAGGAAAATATCAACACTAACTTCAAAATTTTATTTCAAAAGTAAAATACAATCTCAGAGGCTATTGCCCTTTCTAGTCCTCTGGGTCGGACCAGAGGTTGGTTCGCAAGAGTTTTAGGTCTCCTAGCATCAGTGGGCATCCCGTTAGATCATCTTCCTCCATTTAGATATTCCTTAGATGCACCTGGTCACCTTTGACCTACCAGACAAGAGTTGAACAAGATCATCAGGGATGACATTTATAGGCAGTTTGTCCAGATCACTTCGGTCAACCCTCAAGGAGGGTTGCGCCCAAAGATGGCCTTCTACGCTGAGCACCTTTTGGAGTTGAGAGACGGGCTCATTGTTCAACCCCAGTATACACTTCATCACTGGATGCATGCTCTTCGCATTCCATTCAGCCAATTTAGAGTGGGTTCTCATAGACTTCGAGTAGAGACAGACCACTAGATTGATAGATCAGATAGAATATGTCGGGTATGCCATTTACAGGAGGTGGAGACCAAGGTGCACTTTATTTTTCGATTCCCCCTCTACTACGATATCAGAGGGAAGTTCCATTGCTTGTTTAGAGAATCTCAGACCCTCGCTGGCTTCTTTAGATATCCCGATCAGAGATGTTTGGCCCTATACATACAGAAGGCTCTCAAGTTCCAAGCACATATTTTTCAGCCTCCCATCAAACCCGACTCTACACAGAGGATCACTTCATTTTTCACAGTGCTACCTTCAGGAAGGGGCACCAAGCAACCGACTGACATCAGTACAGATCTAGACCCCATATCAATGATGATCCGCGAGGCCCTGCCCCGTTCCATAAGATCTCAACACCATAATCATATTAGATCCCCTCCTGGGAGACAAACTAGACCCTCCAAACCTCAGCATCGTGCGACCTCTGCCAAGCAGCAACACAGTGGACAGTCCGCGTTTCTTGCCAACTCTTCTTCGGGCCAACAGACTTTATTGGGCTTCCTTCATTCAGTCTTGGATGTTAGGAGAGATGGGTCTACTCCATAGATCTATCACCTGGATCTTGTCCACCTATAAATCTCTGCCTCGTTGCGGGGTATAGGACTTGTGGCCGCAGTTGAAAGCTCCTCATACTTAAACCCAACTCACATTATCTACGTTCTTTCATTTTACTTCATGCAACTTATTCCTTTATAGGACACTGTTTGGTACTCCCGCATTGTAAAGAAATCATTGTACCCATCGGTCCCTTTGACCTACTTTTGTGGTCAATAGTTGGACATTAATAAAATTATCTTATCTCAAAGGATTCATAGGTTGAAAATGGGCAAAAAAAATTAATTTATAATCAAGTCGACTCATTGACTTAATGAATCTTTTTATGACTCAAGAGGTCTTGTGTTCACCCCAATCTTGACCTAAGTCAGCAGTTGTTAGCCCAGCATTGTGACTTTGTGCAGGTCAACTCAAGTCCCGATCAAACCCACTTCTTTCCATCATGGGCCAAGCAAATTTGGTTAAACTCAGGGTACACTATCCGAGACTTGTGACTATGGTTGCTTATTAAATAATGGGAAAAAAAGAAGTGAAGACCTCCTTTTTTACTATTTTTCTATAACGTTAGGCCTGATAACAAACATATGTGGAAATTTCAAAAAAACATGCTTAATGCAAATTCATAAATTTCACCTCAACCTTGAGGTTCCCTGGATCTATTTCCTCTTAACTTTCAGCCTTAGGGATTAATATGAAATATATATTACTGCATTATATATGTCACTTCTGTCCAACCAAATACATTCAGCAGCCCAAAATAATCAACATCGAACAGATATACTTCAAATGAACCATGTTTCCATCCCTAAGGGCACAATCCCCAACATACAACAGATCTGAAAATAACTGATAAACAGTGGATTTGTTACAACTACAAATCTGCCTCTTAGCTTCTGTTTACTGCTCAAATCACTTTAATCAACATGCATAACCAGCTCTAGAAACTACTCAATCACCATGAGAAGATAAGTCGAAAATCAGATCTGCAAGTACACAAAGTTTGGGCAGCAAAGTACACTTCATATATACATACGAATTAAGTTACTAGTACATACCAACAACTTATTACACGCTGATACAAGATAGTCCTTGAAGTTTATCACAAGCTAGGACTCTCCAATGCATCCAAACCCTAGTTAGGACATCCACCATCAATAGAAAACCCTAACCAGCAATCATGACCTAGCAAGGCATCACACCAAGCTAGTCCTAGCCACTCCAAAGGCTCAACAAGAAGCTAGCATCAACATCAATAAGTCCACCCTTGATCTTTCTCCAAGTTTGCCTCACACAAGCTCTCCAAGCAAAACGCTCCAAGTCTCCTCTAGGGTTTCTTTGCAACAAACCCTACGTCCTTCTCACACAAGGACTTCAAGTCTCCTCTAGGTTTTACCTCTCAAAAACCTTAGTGCCTTCCTCCCCTACATTAAGACAAGTACAAAGACTCAAGACAAGTACATTATCAAGATACAATGATCCAATGAACTAGCACATGCTTTCTACAACTAAAGATTCTATCCTCCCTATTGCCCCCTCAAGGAAAACTACTTCCAGACCACCCTCTCAAATGTGCATTGATGCTGCTTGGATGAGCTCTCCTACTCATATGTTCTTATTCAAACTTGTTTTTCCAATTCTTCCATTAGAGACATGACGATCTTGCTTCATAACAACCCATGAGTTCTTTCAAATGAGTCTACCATGGTATATCAGCTCCTATGCCTTACACCTCAAATGTTGTGTGCACTTGCAGATCGTACTTCACGCGTGATCTTTATTTCATTTGATGTGCTATGATTTCATGTGTGGGTTTCTTGCTTAGACGTGGTGTGATGGTTTCTAACCTTGTCATGAAAGTAATAAACATTGGAGTTAATCTAATAACACTTATTAAGTTATTAACAATAAGAATTTTATTATTTTGTCTCGTTATACCATTGGGGGACATAAATGTCCTTCGATAAATGTTGTCATGACTTAGATCAAATCATACTACCGGTGATCTGGTTCAGTAGTGTATCACATATCCTAACCATACCTAACACTTTCTATCATTTCCCTTTCACTCCATCCCATTCCTAAAAAAGATATCATCCCCGCTCATGTTTGACCTATCAAATGTCATCCAACAAGGTCTAATTGAAGAAATTGAAAAAACAATGTAAGCCAAAGTCAAATAAAGCCAAAAAAGGCTAGAGGTGAAGAGCACAAATGTAAAAAATGAAAAAATAAGGACACTAGAGCCATGCCACCTCATTAAAAAGGCTCAGCCCCAAAGTCCAATGCTAAAAATGCATATCTAAAGAAAAGGACTAAGAAAAATGCAAAAAGGGGTAATAAATAAAGTGTCGAGGTGGTAACTCTAAGCCAAGCTCCCTCTCAAAGGTTTGCATGTACAAATAATGAAGATTCCTAGTTCTAAAAGCTAGTTGGACCAGTTAAAAGACCTTCTACATCATTACATATGACTTTGAGGATGAAGTTCCTCTTCCTTTTCCAACAATAGTTCATCATTTTTACCTGTCTCTAACCAAGTGACCTAGGAAATACCTTTTGTCCTAAGAATTAACACATGTAATAGGGGTAAAGTTGTCTCACCATGGTAAACTTAGGCAATTTATAAAATTAACCTATATTAAGATGTTGTTTGAAGAGATTACTTAATGTTCATTGCTTAATGACTTGTTTTGAAGCTTGATGCATCATTATATATGAGTGTCCCACATTGGGATCCATGCACTATGCCTAGAAATATGTGACATTACATTAAGGATCCATGTACCTACATTGGGATCCATGCACCTATATTCAACCATATCTACCTATATTGGGATCCATGTCATTTTTCTGGGGATTCGTGTCACTGCATTGGGATTCGTGACAGCACAGTTGACGATGACAAGGATGTCATATCATAGAGGTATCCACA
This sequence comes from Picea engelmannii, assembly GCA_009831015.1. NCBI lineage: Eukaryota > Viridiplantae > Streptophyta > Pinopsida > Pinales > Pinaceae > Picea > Picea engelmannii. The sequence continues at coordinate 2,143 of ML854718.1, read as the reverse complement.
TCAGCATTTTGTACATTTGTCAGTGTTATTGCACGATTTGTACTTGTGCAAAGCCCGCCACAAGTAGCCCAAATCTTGCCTAACTACAGGAAATCCTACCACTGTCACCTTAGTAGGAAATCCCCACGTTTTGGTGATGGAGGAGGTCCACCACAAGGAAGGCTTCCCTGGTGACCTCAAGGGATCAATGTAGCAAGTTTGTTAGCTAAGCCTACCGCCCCCTCTCTTGATCACCTAATGAAAAGTTTAGGTCTATGAAATGGATGAGGTATGGAGTTGTTTGAGTACCTGCCCGGAACAAGAACACTTATACCGTATATATGATTGATTTCCAAGTATAAACATGCAATCAAAACCTGATAAGACACTAGAAAATGATAACTTGCTATAGCTGGTACAAAACTGCAGCATTACAACAGTTTATAACCGCTAGTACAAGTTTGTAACAGCAGCAATAAATATACTTCAGAAATACAACAATTGAAAATAGAAATTAGGCATTAACTTAGTAGATTAATACCCAATTGTTATATGCAATTTCTGGTAAGTTTAGGCCACCTTTAGATCAATGTATGCAGCAAATAAGAGAGTATTTAGATGGCTGTAGCAAATTTTTTCAACAGCAGCATGTTTGCAATCAAATTAGCTCAAGTTAGTGTTAGTAAAGTTAGTAGATAGCTTGACAGATTGAGAATAAAGAATTTGTTGATCACTTTCACCACAAGAGAGCTTATAGATTAGAGCCTTTGAGGGCTATGGAGTCTTTACAACAGCAATACAATATAACTTGGAGATGAAACTAGCAAAGGTTAAAAGGTAGGGCTTAAATTCTAAGGTGCTAGCACATTAGGGCCTTAGGGTTTAAGCCTTGAGGAGAAGGGTTTTGCTAGAGTGCAAGCAACTTTTGGGCTCTAACAACCTTTTCTCCATTTTTAAATACTTCAACTAGGTCACAATCAAGAGTCTAGGGCTAAATTCCTAAAGTGCTAGCACTTTGGGGCTTTAGGAGTCTAACCCTAGGTAGGATTTCCTTTACAAACTTTGGATAGAATTAACCTTGTGAGAGGAGGAAGCCCTTATGCTCTTCTCTTAGGGTTTTGTCAAGCAAAATCTTCAATATGAACAAGTAAAATTCACCAAGAAACATTCAATAGCATGAAATGAAATTGCAGAAATTTACTTACTTCACCAAGATATGACAAGAATAAACATTAATTGCAGCAATACCATCCAAAAATCAGCAAAAGAGCATCCACACTTGACCTCCAAGAGATAGCGCACTAGAGAAAAGGGCCAATAACCCTTAAATACCGAAAATTTCAGAAGTAGTCTCTCACATGTGTGAGAAGAATGTGATGATAAATGAATCTTGGCTAGCCATATTTATATGAAAACCCTAGCCATCCAAGAGACTCCAATGAAAAGTCATCTACAAGAGGGGTCGACCCCTTAAATCGTCTTTACATAAATTCAAAATATAAAATTTACATCAAATGAAACCCTAGAAGGGTGACGTCATCCCCTACGAGGGTGATGTTGGGCTAGAAGAGGTGACGTCAAGCTCCAAGATGATATCGTTGGGCCTCCAAAGGCCAAGTGTCACTCGCTCATGTGCCAAGGTCCATGCTAAATGCCTCCTCCCATCAAATTACCATATGAACCATCAAACCCTAGCCCCAAGGATGACGTCAAGGGCTAATGATGAGAAAGGTCTTCACTCAATGTAGCCTACACACATCCAATAGCTGGCAATGGCAATGAAAATTAGGCCAATAAAAATCAAATCTCTTCAACACTCTCTCTCTGAGAACTCAACATAGCATATTGTCCAATATGCCAATCATGTCGTCGAGTCTATGACTGCAGTGCTCAATACATTTATGAGTGCAACTACTCTCTGGCTTCTTGATTGATTCACTAGCTCATTCTTTTGGTTCTAGTTGGCTTTGCAAAGTCAAAACACATGCATTTCAAGGAGTAGGCCCCCTGCCTTGCGGGACCAACCCAACAACCCACTTTGCAATCAGTTTCATGCATACACAACCAACAAAGCAGGAACGTTCTGCCCCTTCATGATTCCATTGATTAAATGTCTACAATTCAAATAAGCAACAAAGTTTGCTTCTTCATGGATGGTTGCAGC
>ML854717.1:35060-45214 GCA_009831015.1 Picea engelmannii | reverse complement strand
GTCAGATTATCAAGCAGCCTGACTAGTGAACAGAGGGCTGAGTACACAGAGTTGTTGAGAGAGTTTGTCGATGTGTTCGCTTGGACCTACAAATACCTCAAGACATATGACACATCTGTCATTGAACACAAAATATTGTTGAAGGAAGAAGCTAAGCCATTCAGGCAGAAGCTGAGATAGATAAATCCCATGTTGTTGCTGCTTATGGAAAAGGAAGTCAAGAAGCTCTTAGATGCACAGATCATTGTCCCATTGAGATATTCTGAATGGGTGGCCAATTTGGTTCCAGTAAGGAAGAAAAGCGGAGAAATCAGGCTTTGTGTCGATTTCAGGAATCTGAATAGAAGCTCGAAGAAGGACAATTACCCCCTACCTAAGATGGAACACATACTGCAAAGGGTGACTGGTGCATCCAGGATATCTATGATCGATGGGTTTTCCGGCTATAATCAGATATCGGTCATGCCTGAGGACAGAGAAAAAATGGCCTTCACCACTCCTTGGGGCACGTTCATGTATGCAAAAATGCCATTTGGGTTGATGAATGCAGGAGCAACATTTAAGCGAGCCATGGATATAGCCTTCATCAGAGAAAAAAACCACTTCATAGTGATCTATCTAGATGACATCACGGTCTTCTCCAGGTCTGATAAAGAGCATCGCTGTCACTTAAGGAAAGTTTTCTCGAAGTGACAGAGATTTGGTCTTTCCCTAAATCCAAAGAAGTCCCTGTTCGCTATGATGGAGGGCAAGCTGCTAGGCCATATAGTATCAGCGGAAGGAGTAAGAATTGATCCTAGCAGAGTGGAGGCGATTCAAACCTTGTCACTTCCTAGGTCTAAAAAAGAGGTCCAGACATTTCTAGGAAAGATTAACTTCTTGAGGAGATTCATCTCAAATTTTGCTGAACTGGTAAAACACATCACAGCAATGCTCAGAAAGGGAAATGAAGTGAAATGGACCGCTGAGCCCCGGGCATCTTTTGACCGAATAAAAAAGGCATTGACTGAGGTGCCTGTGCTAATCAGTCCTGATTATTCCAAGAATTTCCTGATTTTTTCTTTTTCTTCCTGTGATACAGTGGCGGCCGGTCGTACTACAAAAAAATGAGGAAGGGCGTGAGAAGCCCATCGCCTTCTTCAGCAGGGCGTTAAGAGACGCAGACAGCAGGTATGAAATCATGGAGAAACAGGCCTATGCCTTAGTGAAATCTCTTAAATCTTTTAGAGTCTATGTCTTGCATTCAAAAGTAACAGCATACGTTCCTTCAGTGTCCATGAAGGACATCTGTGTGCAGCCCAACGTAGATGGGAAAAGAGGCTGATGGATCGCTAAAATTCTGGAATTTGACTTAGAGATAAAACCCACCAAGTTGGTTAAGGGGCAAGGTTTAGCCAAGCTACTGGCTGAATCCAACTGTGAAGCCTTGGGAATTAGTTTCATCAATACTCGCTCAGGATCTCAACAAGCTGAATCGCCCAGCCAATGCTCTCAAGATGGCTTATCGCTGGCAGAATGTGCCCGGTATCGTGACATTCTGTATTTTCTGTAGGAGTTGAAGCCCCCCGATGGAATGGGAAAAAGAAAAGCAAGGGCTCTAAAGCTCAAGGTGGTTAGGTATTGCCTCATTGACCAAACCTTGTACTGGAAAGACCCTCTAGGGGTATTTCTGAGATGCTTGGACCCACAGGAGGCCCAGAAGGTTACGTTTGATTTTCATAGCGGCCTTTGTAGAGGTCATCATTTTTGGAAGACCACAGCCCACAAGATACTCCGAGCTGGGTATTACTGGCCCACTTTATTCCCTGATGTTTGCAGGGAGATCAGAGCTTGCATCAAATGCCAAAATTTCTCAGGAAAGCAACAACTCAAATCGTTTCCATTAAAACCCATAGTAGCTTCGACACCTTTTCAGCAGTGGGGGTTGGACTTCATCGGATAAATTCATCCCCCCTCAAGTGGTCAGCACAGGTGGATCCTGACTGCAACAGATTATTTCACCAAGTGGATAGAAGCTGTCCCCACTAGAAGCGTATCACACAAAGTAGTTATCAGCTTCTTGGAGGATATCATAGCCAGATTTGGCTGTCCCAGCAGGATCGTCACCGATAACACTGCTTATTTCAAATCTGAACCTCTAATTAAGTTCTGTGAGCAGTTCAAGATCTCGCTAATTCACTCCACCCCCTACTATCCCCAGGGCAATGGTTTAGCAGAATCCTCCAACAAAATCCTGATAAATATCATCAAAATATTGTTAGAAGATAACAAAAGAGCCTGGGATTCAAAGTTGAAATTTGCTCTGTGGGCTGATCGTGTCACAACGAAGAAGTCTCTGGGCACTTCGCCATTTCAACTAGTCTATGGAGTAGAGGCGGTTTTCCCTACTCAGCTTGCCTTACCCGTGGTGAAGTTCTTTCAAGACTATGAGGGAGAACCAGATCATGTGATTAGAAGAATTCATTAGATAGTGGAAGTGCAGTAGATCAGAGAACAAGTGAGGGACGCAGCTTATAGTCATCAACAAAAGATCAAACAGGCTTTTGACAGGAAGAGCAAAAAGAAATAATTCGAGCTGGGTGATCTGGTACTCAAATGGGATGCACCCAGACAGGAAAAGGGCAAGCACAGTAAGTTTGATGCCCTCTGGTTTGGGCCTTTCAAGATCTCTGAAGTATTTTCAAACAACACTTACAGGTTGCAGGATTTGGAAGGCGAAGAAGTTTTTAGTGGCCCAGTAAATGGGCATTTCTTGAAAAAAAAAAAATTGTGAGCCGCGGTCGGCTCTTTTGTTTTTGTAAATATTTTTTTTGTTTCCAGCTTAATAGATGACTCCATAACCCAACAGCAAGGCACTAAATCTGCAAAAGAGTCCTTAAATCATCACAGGGCTTACTCTATCCCCCATGGAGCCTAATGTTAGCGACATTTCTTGCAAGGGGGGGTAAAATGAGAAGGAATCGGTTAAAAACCCACTTGTCCTAAGTTTGGGATGCTAATGCGACTGTGTTTAAATGGAAACCAATTCTGGACGACAGGATTTCGCGCACCCGGATCAACGACGCGCATCGGATTTCAAAGCCCCCCCGCCTTTCTACCTTTAAGCAGAGGGGGGGTCCGGAATCAGGGGCGCACCTCTTCAACAGTCACGATCGGAGCGCTCGGATCAATGGCGCTCAAGGCGATTCCAGACCCCCCCCCTGCCTTTCTACCTTTAAGCAGAGGGGGGGTCCGGAATCAGGCACGCATCTTCCCAACGGCCGAGATCAAAGCGCCCGGATCAACGGTGCTCAGGTGATCCCATCCTTCTCAGCTGCTCTGTTCTAATCAATGTGGGCCCTTCTCCCCAGTTTCCAGGTGTCCCCCCATCTCCACTCTTTTATTCCATCTCATCATCCACTCACCACCTGCCACGTGTTCCGCTCCCTTCCACGTTAGCCTCCCACTAAAAGTGTGTCCATTATATCTCATCTCCTATCCCCTCTACTTATTTCCTTCGACCATGTGTATTCCCTTGTAACCTCTCTCACACCTCATCACTTATTACCTCACCCTCACAATGTTGGTGCCACCACTCCCATTATGCGCCCTATCCTTCACGTTGGCCAGCACGCCTATTCATTAGGCAGTTCAGTTAATCCAGGTGGTAGCCCGAGGGGCCTTCCACATCCCAAAGGTGTTGAGTTGGCCGAGCCATCCTCAATCCCACTGAAGCAGTTATTGAGGTGGTTGGTGGTGGTTAGACATTGCCTCTGACATAATGGGAAATTTCGGTGACGAATTAAGAGCACGTCAATTCGCCCACGGAACTGTCAGAAGTTCGATTGCGTCTGCCACAAGTGCATGAGCACTCAGAGACTACAAGAGCAGGTTGTCAGAAGCCATGCAGACGCAAATTTTTAATGTAACGTCTCAATTTTGTTGTTGTTGTTGTTTTGAGTATAGGTAGGCATTTTCGCCATTTTGGTATCTATCGATGGTTGAGCAGAGCTCCCTACTGTAATGTTTTAGCAACTATTCTAGCTTCCATCTTATGCATCTGTATATGAGATTTCTTGCTTTATGACAGACATTTCTTCTTACTCCGTCTAATTTTCATCTTATGCTAAGAGGGTTCGTGAACGACTGACTCACACGAATTGTTGCAGTTCTGTTATGATAAAGGATTTATTATTACATAATTGTGTCCTCTGGCTTTGCGTTTGAATGCAAGACGATCTTGTGTTTAAATGCCTTCTTCTACAGTCTGTTAGAAACCTGCTATTTATAACAGACCTCCATTTTTCTCTTATACAAGTCTTCCACCTATTCACCCTTTACTACAGCTCACTGTCTGAAATTTAAGCAAGACCTCACTTTCTCATGCATACCTGGCCTGGTTTTAGAGTTGGAACGCTATTGTTTTGAGTTTCCCTCCATTCGATCACCCATCTATAAAGAACCATGACATAAAACTGATGGGCGTCGAGCTCTGTTCCTGCTAGCAATACAGGAGTGACTTCCGTCGCCAATAGAACGCATGGGTATAACCGCCAAAGAAGCTGAGGAATTGCGATGATGATCAAGAAGAGGACTTGACATGAGGAGAACATGCAAAACAAAGAGAGTGTGTTGATTATCGAGGGAGTGAAGCCATGGAAATGTGGAGTGGCAGTGAATATCTTGATGTGGAGAACAATGGCGCGGTGGAGAGCATATAGAAGGATTGTGCATATGGCATGCACAAGGTGCACATAAACTATAAGAATGCAGAACAAAGAAGAGATGTGCCGCTGCTGTTGAGAGTGATTCAGGTATGTAGAAGGAGGCAGTGTGCAGCAGCTGAAATACAGAAAAGAGGAATGGCACATTGAATGGACATGGTGTAGAGAGCACAAAAGGCAGAAGAACAGAAAGTGCAAGGCAAAGTGTGTAGGAAGACATTGATGCAGGTAGAGCAGAGCAGTGTAGCAGAACAATGATGAGACCAGTAAGCCATTGATAAATATTGTATCACTGTGATAAATTGATATAAAGCAAACTTTATATTCCGAGGTGGTAGGGAGGTGCTAGGGAGGACTTTTGTCCTTAGAGGTTCAAGTGGGTGCTTGAACACAGGGATTTGTAGCTTCCATCTAGTTGCAGCTAGAGAAACTAGGGTGGCAGGGTGGTGCAAGGGAGAACTGTTGTTCTCTATTTTACAGGTTGGTGCCTGTGTCATAGGAAGTTGGTGCTTCCATACAATTGGTGGTGGAACACTTATGGAGTTGTTGCTTACTTATAGTGGGTGCTAGAGAAACCAGGGAGTTGGTGCTTCCTTCTAGTGGGTGCTAGAGAAACACAGGGAGTTGGTGCTTCCTTCTAGTTGGTGCTAGAGAAAATAGAGAGTTGGTGCTCTCAGCAAGTTGCAGCTTGCAAAACAGAGGTTGTAGCCTCACAATGAGTTGGATATCATATATATGATAATGTACAGAATGAAAAGATTACTTATCATACCAAGAAGAAGAGGTTTTTACCCTTTATGGGTTTCCTCAGGAAATATCTGTCTCTGTATATTTCATATGTGTGACTAATGTCGAATGTTCTATTGCTTACCTACCTGCATTATTGTGACTGTCATTAAGTGCTCTACAAAGATTTTAAAATAAGAATAATTGTTTAAGCACGGTAACAACTGATTCACCCCCCCCTCTCAGTTTTCCAACAGACTCAACTTCCCAAAAATATTATTCTTCTAAAAATATTTTTTGAAAATCTCCTTTCCAAAACAACGTCTTTTGATGAACTTTCTTTGAAAGCTTGCATTTTTAAAAATAAATCTATTGAACATTTTCTTCTGGAGCACATTAATGGCAATGTAATATATCCCATTAGTCAGATATTAGACTCACATGAAGCATTCAATACATTAGGTGTAAATTAAATGGTCATTTTAAACCTATTCTATACTGAGAGTGAATGGTTATTTTCATTGATTTAGAATACTAGGAATAGCACTTGAGTAGTTGATTCTAGTTCACATAGTTGAATATCTCGACGCATGGGTAAAGCTTCAACTTGTTAGATAACTACAAATATTTCTTATTGGAAGCACATGTTTTCTTATGCTTACATTATCTCTAATTGTGCGGTATGTATAAGGTGTATACTATGAAAGATCCAGTAAAAAAGGGCAGAGGAACCATAGAAAATACACTAGTGCAAGGAAAATCCCCAGAAGCTTTGTGACTAATAGACACTAGTTATTATGATGGTTTGTATGGATTCCTCACTTAGAGACAATTGTATGAAAAGTATGTAAAATAATATTTCCCACTGGAAGACTATGACCTCGATGTATATCGAAATATCAAGGGAAGCGAGTTGTATGACATAGAAACTAGTTGTGCTCTCATGCCATAAAATGATGAAAATAAATGTTCATTATCACACCTATATAAAGGGGTCAGTTCCATATTGAATTAAATCAAGAAACCCATATCCTTATTTAAACCTAAAGACATGCATGTTCGGTATAAGCTTCCCAAACCAATTTCACCCATGAATGAGAAATTGTTGGAAACATTCAAGAGCATGAAGACGCATGTGAGGTAATTTAAGAATGGTGGTGTTGAATGTATGTTCTGACCTGGGTTCTACCTTATTTATCCAACAAAACCCTAGAAAACATCATCCCCTCTGGTAAACCAGAAGGAAACACTACGCACAGAGTGCACAACGCAGTCTCACCCGAGATGGATTATGGGTGATTGAATGACCCAAGTGTGCGTGTAGTATTCCAATTATAAAATAGTATGATGAACATAAATAATTAGCTATAAATGGCAGAGAAAAAATGATATAACCATATTAATACCAGAATAACACCAAAAAGAGCACTTTGATTACTGAGAGAAATGTTCACTTGCCTCTTCAAGGGTGAAACCTCTAGTAGAGAAGAGATATATTACAATAATATCCAAGAAAATATTTCCCATACCCTATACTTCTATTTATACTAAATCTATCTATCCAAAAGAACAAACTAGAGGAAGATCCTTCTAGAAGCAGAATCTTCTATTAGGTCTTCTTACATTTGACTTATTCTTCCTTATTGCTAGGACTTATTAATATTGGCCTTTATTACATGGAATGATATTTTTCTACCTATGTGAGGGGTTAGGGAGGTTAGGTCCCTTACATGCCCTCCCTCTTGAAGAACAACCTTGTCTTCAAGGCTTCAGATGAGGGAATTGTTGTAGAATGGTGGCCAACTCCCAGGTGGCTTCTTATGGAGGTGTGTCTTTCCATTGAACTAACACTTCCTATATGGTGCATTGACGAAGATGATGCTCTTGTTGGGCCAATACTAATTGTGGTTGAAACCATATGGAACCTTCTTCATCCAAATCAATAAGACTAGTTTGAGTTTGGCACGTATTTTTAATGACCTTCTTTAAGAAGGAAACATGAAAAACATGATGGAGCTTCGACTGAATGGGTAAAGATAACTGATACGCCACCGATCCCACACACTTGAGCATTGGATAAGGACCATAAAATTTGGGCACAAATTTCTGATAGTGGTGAGCTTTGAGGGAAGTCTTATTATAAGGTTGTAGTCGAAGAAATACATGGTCCAGTTCAAAACAATGGCGTTCAAAACAACCTTGATTTGTGTATTGCTTCATGTGATTCTGAGTCATGAACAAATTGTCTTTGAGGGCATGAAGACTAGCCTCTCAGAATGTAATATTTGTGTCAAACTCATGAACCCTCGATACCCCTAGAATATAGGAGAGAAATGATGGGGGATTTTGGTCATAGACTGCTTCAAAAGGAGTCATGTGAGTGGTTGTATGGTAACATGTGTTGTACCACTATTCAGATAGGGGTAACCTTTGAGCCCACTGATTTTTCCACTCATATGAAAAACACCTCAAATATGTTTCCAAACACTTGTTGACAACTTTTGTCTGCCCATCCATCTGGGGTGGATAGGCAATATCGATATGCAATTGGGTGATCTGTATCTTGAATAACTCTTGCCAAAAATTGTTGGTGAAAGTGGGGTCTTTGTCAGAGACAATAGAATTAGGCATGCCATGAAGCTTTAATATATTATCCATGAAGAGTTGAGCCTCTATGGTGACTGTGAATGGGTGTTGAAGAGCACAAAAATGAGCATATTTGGAGAGACAATCGACGACCACCATGATGACTAACTTATTTCCCGTTTTAGGTAAGTCTACAATGAATTCCATAGAAATATCTCGCCAAATAGAAGGGGTAATCATAAGTGGTTGGATTCTATTTATATCTTTGACAATTTATCCATTGTTGCGTTAACAGACCTCACATTCAACCACAAAGGTTTAGGCATCCTTTTTCATACCCTCCTAGAAAAATTAACATTTAGCCCTTTTATAGGTTTTGGTAAATTCGGAATGCCCTGTTGTGGGTAAGTCATGAAGTTCAAAAAGCACTATGGATTTAAGTTGGTATTTCTTGCATAAATACAAATGACCTTTGTAGCTAAGCTCTTGTTTATGCCAAGAGTACCTGGAGAAACTTAATAATTGTGTTGCAATTGATGGAGAAGGGTAGAAATTGTTGGGGTCTTGCAACCATTCCTGATGAACAACTTGGAGCCAATCTGGTGCAATGAAAGAGAGGGAGAAAAGGAACCCATATTCTTCATATTTTTGGGAAAGAGAATCAACCACTACATTTTCCTTTCCCTTCTTGTAAATGATCTCATAATCATATCCAAATAGCTTGGTCACCCATTTTTGTTGTGCTAGGGATGAAATTCGTTGATCCAGGAAATACTTGAGACTCTCATGATCAATTTTGATTTGGAATCATTGAACCAATAAGTAAGGGTGCCAGAGATCCACAACATGGAGAATAACTAACATTTCCTTTTCATAAATGGATTGGCCCAAATGTCGCTCTGAAAGTTGTTTACTAGTGAAGGCCAAGGGCCTTCCATCTTGCATGAGGACGGATCCAATTCCTTTCTCGGAAGCATCACATTCCAATACAAATGTCTTTGTGAAGTCTGGGAGTGTTAAGAAAAGGTTCAATCACATAGCATCTTTTAAGGCTTGGAAGGAATTATCCAAAAATGAAGTCCAAGTGAAAGCATTCTTTTTAAGGAGGGAAGTGAAAGGAGTTGCAATATTTCCATAATTTCGAACAAACTTCCTATAATATCCCATTAAACCCAGGAAACCATGAATCATATTAAGAGTTTTAGGGCGAGGCTAGTCTTGTGTAGCTTCAATTTTCTTAGGATCCACTCAGACACCATCCTTGCCAACAATATGACCCAGTTATTCCACTTCTGAGGCACCAAAGGCACATTTAGATTATTTGAGGAAAATTTGGTGCTTAGAGAGGAGATGGAGAACTTGATTTACATGGGAGATGTGAGATGACCAAGTTTTACTATAGATGAGAATATCATCAAAGAAAACTAAGAAAAAATGAAGGAGAAAAGGACGAAAGACATGATTCATAAGACTTTGGAAATTGGAAGGAGCATTACACAATCCAAAGGGCATTACCAAGAATTCATAATGACCCTCATGAGTGTGAAATGTCGTCTTGGGAATGTATTCATCTTTCATGTGGATCTGGTGGTAGCCAGAATGTAGATCCAATTTGGTGAAGTAATGAACACCACTCAATTCATCCAAGAGGTCTTCAATGATAGGAATGGGGAATTTTTCTTTGATTGTGAGTTTATTAAGGGCCCAGAAATCTAGACACATTTTAAAAGTACCTTATTTATTGAGTACCATGACCATGAGGGAAGAATAAGGACTAGTACTGGGACTGATAACACTTTATTTGAGTAATCCATGATAAATGTTCTCAATTTCATTCTTCTACAAAAAGGGATGATGACAAGGCCGAACATTGGGAGGAAGACTTCCCGGGATGAGATGGATTTAATGATCATGGATTCCATGGGAAGGGGGAAGTTACTTAGGGGTGGTAAAAACAACTTAGTGGTGGGAGAGGATAGATTGGAGGTTTGGATGCACATAAGGTGTCTCAAAAACATGAATGGAGTGAGTTGGGCGATAATTCCTGAATGACATTTTTTTAGGAGATTTTCCATGTGATGGTAACTAATGATATCAGGGGAGACTGAGGTGATTCCTTGGAACTTATATTGTTTTCCC
>ML854717.1:0-26148 GCA_009831015.1 Picea engelmannii | reverse complement strand
GGACCACCATTGAAAATCATGATTTGAAAATTATTGAATACATGGATGTAACAATTGACTTGTTTGGAAATGTGACGATGAATAAAGTTATGGGTTCTACCACTATCCTCAACGATGATGAATTTCCTTTTTTTGATGTAACCAATTAGTTTGAGAGTCTGGGGAGCAGAGAATCCAGTGAGGGAATTAAGTGAAATCATTGGTTCACCTTCTGGTGGGTTAGAGAGTGGGGTGAGGTCAATTGGAAGTGGTAGTTCCTCCATAGGTAGAGCTGGGAAAATATTTCTCATCACAATTATAACAAAGATCCTTGAGTTGAAGTTCAACCATTTCAGCCTTGGTTAATTTCTATATCTTGAGGGGAGGTGCATAAGGGGGAAAATGGGTGGGTTTAGGGAGAGGAGGAAAGAAGGGTTTATGTGTCTGGGAGGACACAATCTGTTGGGATTCATTGGATCATTGAGTAGCTTCCAACCAAGTTTGGGGACATTCCATGAGAACACGGGAACAAATTTCATCTTTGAGGCCACTGATAAAGCATTCCCTAAAGAAAGTATCTGACATGCCCTCCGTTCTGAAATCCAAGTGCTCAAATGAGGCAATAAAGTATTCCATTGTCCCAAACTTCTTTAACTTTATAAAATGGCCTAAATGGTGGGTGTCATATTCAAAGAGGTCGTAAAGTTCAGCCACAAACTATGTCCAAACAAGATACCCTTGACATACCTTTTTTCTCCATTTCCACCATTGCCATCGTTTCAGATCTAGATTTAGGACACCATAACCAAGCTTGGCTAGATCATTAGTAATTCCATGCAAAGAGAAATAATGCTCCATTTCGGTGACCCAGCCTGTAGGATATGATCCATCAAATTTGTTCACCTCAATTCTAGGAGGGTGGAGCTCTCAGGAAAAGTGGGTAGTATGAGGGCCTTGGTAATGGGAAGAGTCATGGTCATCCTGATAAAATGGTTGTTCAGAAGAGGAAGGGTTCTAGGAATGGCCTAGGAAGTTTTCTTTGAGGTCTTTGAGGTAGGAACATTTTTCCTTGAGGTGTTTGATGTGGGAACATTGTTCCTTGAGGTCTTTGATGTGGGAACATTGTTCCTTGAGGTCTTTGATATGGGAACATTCATCCTTGAGGATCTCAATAGTTGAATTGATGGAGCTAATGTTGGAATTGAGTTTCTTGATGGTGTCCTTGTTCTGATGGTTGTTAGAAATCAAGGCATTGAGGTCTTGGGCTCGTGTAGTAGTCATTTGGAAAAAGGAGCAGGAAAATGGTATAGCATAAATAAAAGGGGTCTAGAGGGGTAGGTGGGACCACATATAAAAAAGGGTTTCAAATGATAGGTACCACTTCTATCAAGGAAAAAAGGGGGATCCATAGGGATATGATCCAAATAAGGGTGTCGAAGACGGGTCGGGTCCACAAAACAAAATGGGTTAAAAATGATAGGTATCACTGGAATCAGGGAAAAGAGAGGAACCCAGTGGGATAGGTCCCAAATAAGTGTGATGGCAGGACCACTATACTCTCTCTTTTTTTTTTTTTTACTTATGCGGAATTATACTATGGCCTGAAGAATACTGCGGTGACGAAATGCCCAAATGCTTAATAGGAAGAAATGTGTAGTAATTTCACAACCCGAATGCAAAAGACATAGTTGCACGATAATAGATCTTGTCTGTTCTATTTTTGTTTCAGTCCCAAGAGTTAGGGTATTCAATGGTTCTATAGACAAGGGTTTTCCCTGTGTTATAGCTCTCTGATATATGTGCGGGGTCCAATAGTAGTACTCAATCCAATATCCCAAGGCACCAACTAAGGAGGCTAGATCGTGCCCTTAGTCATACTACTCAACTACCAAGGTAGTAGAGAGTATATTCCTGAGTGTTGTTCTCAGTGGAACTATATCAGTCAGTCAACCGATCGATTTATCTATGGAGGGATTCATGAGATATAGGTTGATCTCTATACAGTTGTTGTCTGATGTGCTAACACTCAAAGGGGTACCAACAAGGGTTACAAGGGTGGCCAACATATGTGTGCTTAAGTACCACTTGTATTTCCTGCGTGTATGAATCCACGAATGTTGGTTTATGCGCGTAACCACAGATATTTGTAGCTTTAAGACGTTCGACTATGTCTCTAACCTAAAAAAAAAATTAACCCATAGACTTCTACCGAGGAAGGTGCTCTGATACCACTTGTAGTATTCCAGTTATAAAATAGTATGCAGAACATAAATAATTAGCTAGATATGGCAAAGAAACAATGATATAACCAGAACAATACCACTATAATACCAGAATAACACCAAAAAGAGCACTTTGATTACTGAGAGAAATTTTCACTTGCCTCTTCGAGGGGGAAACCTCCAACAGAGAAGAGCTCTATTACAATAATATCCAAGACAATATTTAGCATACCCTCTACTTCTATTTATACTAAATCTAACTATCCAAAATAACAATCTAGAGGAAGATCCTTCTACAAGAGAAATCTTCTATTAGGTATTCTTACATTTGACTTATTCTTCCTTATTTCTAGGCCTTATTAATATTGGCCTTTATTACATGTAATTATATTATTCTACCTATGTGAGGGGTTAGGGAGGTTAGGTCCCTAACATTCTGCAATCATGGAAGGGATGGAACTAGTGGAAATGTTTGGAATATATATACTTCTTTTATTTCAACATGCATTCTACCACACCATCATTCAAATCTACCATTTATTCATCTTTTAACATTCATTCTTCAAGGAATAACATGTGCATTGTAAATTAACCTTAATAGATTCATATCTTCATTCATTCATATCAAAGAAACAGATAAGAAAAAAAAACATGAAGACACTATATTTTAATGTGGTTCACCCCCTCCCGGGCTACGTCCACAAAGATCTTCTTCTTATTTATTATTCTTCATCAAAAGATCTTGCACTACATTCATTACATCATATGTTTTAGTACTGGTGAGGTTGACCAATGTCGCACCAATCTCCACAACTTGCGACTTGACCCTCAATTACACTCCATAATTCTCTAAAACTGTCATCATATGATATCTACAACACCAACCAAAAAATACTACCACAACTCAGACTCAAAGGGGTTCTCAAATATAGGATATTCACACAAAAAATATATAATCAAGTGATTCCCTCATCATATCTACCTCATACATCATATTAATACGAAATGATGGGTAAAAACCATTTACATTGACTACCAAAATCATAACCCTATTTTGTCCACATATTAAATCCTTACGCATGGTGTAAATTTGTTGAATTTACACATAATATATCTAGCTAGCAAATGGCATACATAGTTTGCAGAGAAAATATGAGAAAAGAGAATCAGGAGAAAAGAATGGAAGAATTCTCATTAACCAAATGAATGAATGATAATTTACACATGAGATACTCTCTATAAATAAACTAATGTGAATTGGAGGAGAAGTCAATGCTCCATAGTGGTGTTATAGAGTGATATGGACACACACCAATAGTTACAGGAGTAAAAGTTTACCGAGTCTAGTCTCTCAAGTAGTTACGGGAGTTAACTGCCACCTAGTCTGAGTTAAATAGTCTCTCAATCTTCAGTTAACTAACTAAAACAGAGTGAAGTGAGGAGGAGATCAGGGAATCATGAGTAATGTGATAGATTGGGGATGATCCCAACGAAAATGTGCATTAGTTGGTGATGATCCCAATGTGACATATAGACTCCAATCAACTGATCAAACTGAAGTGTGAACTGAAGAGAATATTATCCTAGATAAATATTCTCCCTAGACTATAGGAGACTGAATAATGAATATTAAACATAGGTAAAACCTTAGGAAAAATAATTCCTAGGTGTGTGTGAATAATCTCCAACACCCCCCCTGAAAATCACTATGGTGAAAATAAAGAATGGGTCCCGACAATGAGGCCATGTTAGGTACCCAAATACAAAATATACACTAAAATAAATGAGGAAAGAGGGAAAACATCATGGGAACCCCCCCCCTCCCTCAAAGTACAATGTATGTAAAAAGAACTGATAGTTTCTAATAAATTGTGTCCTTCACTCCAAGACGAATGCGCAGAGAATGGAACTTCTACTCAGTGAAAGTCTTGGTGAAGATGTCTGCAGTTTGTTCTATTGAAGGAAAGAACTGCAGGTCAAAAATCCCCTCGTGTACTAAGTCCTGGATTTAGTGCATGTGCATCTCGATGTTATTCATCCACTACATCTGAACTAGATCTCTATAAAACTTCAGAGTGCTATGGTTGTCACACCAGATGATGATCGACTAGTGAAACTAAATTCCCAACTTAGTGAGAAACTTTTGTAGCCACATAGCCTGAATGGTTATGTTAACTACCCACATATACTATGCCTCGGATGAATATAGAGAAATCACAACCTGCTTCTTTCTCAACCAACAGATAAGCCTGGAACCAATACTAAGTGAGTAACCAAATGTGGACTTGCGATCAATCCTATCTCCATCCCAGTTAGAATCAGTGAACCCGATAAGGTACAATGTAGATTTTGTTGCATAGTGAATCCAAAAGGTGATGGTTCCTTATACATATTTACGGATACACTTTGTATCCCTCCAATGTAGCTCATGCAGCTCCTGCATGAACTTGGAGACTACTCCAACTACATAGGAGAGGTATGGTCTGGAGTATGTGAGATACATCAAGATCCCCACTAGTTATATATACAATGTGTTGTCCACTAGTGGAGTGTCCCCACCATCCTCAAGTCTGACTCCTGATAGGAAAGGAGTCAGGGAAGACTTGCAGTCTGTCATGTGAAATATCTCAAGGAGATCTTGTGCATACTTGGCCTGAGACAGTTTGATGCCTGATGCATCCTAATGATATCAAGTCCAAGGAAGAAATGTAGCAGACCCATGTCCATCATCAAGAACGTTTCATGAAAAATACTCTTGACTACAACAATCGTTGAAGTCAAGCAACCGGTGATCAACAAATCATCAACATACATAACTAGGAGTAGAAGTGAATCATCCATCCTGAGCATGTAAATGTTCGGGTCTAACAACATGTAGGAGTCCATCTTGGCATATCATGCCCTTGGGGCATGCTTGAGGCAATAAATAGAATTCTTCAGTTGACATACCAAAAATGAATCCTGTAGGAATCCCTGGGGCTTCTCCATATTGGTCTCCTCAGACAGATCAGTGTGAAGAAATGCATTCTTCATTTCCATCTAATGGAATTTTCATCCCTTGTATACCTCCATGGAAAGTTCCAAATGTATGCAATCCATATTCTCTACTGGACTGAAGGGATCATCATAGTCAATGTCATGCACCTGCTGAAAGCCTTTGGCAAATATCCTAGATTTGTATCTACTAACTTATCCATCCACTACGTTATTGGTCTTGTAGACTCATCTACACCTGACAAGTTTCCTTCCTGAAAGAAGGGGAACCAGATCCCAAGTCTGGTTCTCGAGGAGGGAGTTGTACTCCTCTTGCATGGAATATTACCAAAAGGGATTCCCGACAACCTCATCATAGGACTATGGATTTGAAGAATGAACCAAGAAAAGTTGCATGGGTGGCATTGGTTCAGTGGCAGTGAGTGCAATATGAGGCTCCTCGAAATCAGATCGAGTCCTCGTAGTATCCATTAGATCCCCAACAAGATCTCTTGCATCCTGAAGAGTAGTCTTGGCCCACTTGGGCCTTTGCTCTAGCTCTACATCTGCATCTACATGCACTTACTCTGCATTTGAATGTACTGACTTTGTATCTAGATCATATGAATCCTCTGAATTAGAAATCTCATCTGAAGAAGAGTCGGCATGTGCATTCTCATCATCTCTGATAGGTGGAAGAAAAAAAGTGTTTTCATGCGGCTATTGAGGTACATGAGATAAACTTTCCTCGAATTGGACACTTATCTCAATGATGATTTGTTCCAAGGAAATATCAATGAGTCTGTATCCCTTCACACCATCGGGGTATCCAGCAAAGATACACTATGTGCTCTCTGGATCACATGCCTTCCTCTTCTCAGAGGGAATCCTTGCCCATGCACATGAACTGAAAATATGGAAGTGGGTCACTTTCGGTTTGAGGCCACTCCAAGCCTTGTAGGGGGTCTTATCCTTGACAAATCTATGGGGATATATGTTTTGTATGTAGATTTCATAATTAAGTGTTTCATCCCATAATCTATGTGGAAGTGATTTTGCATGTAGCATGCAAGATGCCATCTCTTTTAGAGATCCATTTTTTCTCTCAACAACTCCTTTTTTCTGCAGAGTATAAGAAACTGTGTGTTGCAACTGAATCCCAACCTCATGAAAAATATTTTTTATCTCATGGTTGATATACTCTCCCCCGTTATCTTTTCAGAGGACTTTGGTTTTCTTTTGTGACTATGTATCAACAAGGGCTTTGAAATATTTTAGGTGTTGAAAGACCTCTGATTTTTTCCTGAGAAAGAAAATCCATGTGAAGCGTGAGAAATCATCAACAGAAATGAGAACGTACCTTGATTTATAGATTGATGGATGCATAAAATGGCCCATGAGGTCATTGTGGATCAGATCTAAAAGAAAGAAATCCTTCTGAGTCTTTCCTTTGTCGAATTTCTCTTAAGGGTGTTTTCCAAGAACACATCTCTCACAAATTCCTTTGGAGAAGTGGATGTCAGGTATACCATCAACCATTCCCTGTTTTCTATGTTGTTTCATATATTTGAAATTTAAATGCCCAAACATTTCGTGCCATATCCTACTACTTTCATCGACATGGGTAAGCAGTAATGTAGAATCTGGTTCAATAAATTCAGAAAATGTGTAGAGCCTGGATTGATGATTTACCTCACTGGTAGCAACCCTAGAATTGGTTTACATGTCATATATATCCACTGCATCAGGTGTGAATATGACTCTCTTTTTGATGTTGGAGTTTTTCATCTAATACATGGAGAGAATATTGATGGAAAGTTTGGGAATGTGTAGCACATTATCGAATCTTATGTTTGTGAGTTCAATTCTTCCTTTGTTGGTGACCTCGACTGGAGAGTTGTCCCCCATCATAATAGGAGGTCCTTTTCATGCCTCCAATGAAGAGTGGACTTCTTTTTTGGATTCCATGTGGTGTTATGCACTTGAATCTATGATCCAAGCATTGAGAGAGTATTTGATGGAAATAAAAGCATGGCTAGAATTTCCTTTCTTGGGATTCTGATCTTCTGGATTCTTCTTCTTGTCACCCTCAAGGATGTGATATCCAAGGTTGTTTTGTTGAATTATTTGGGCCATTTGATCTATATGTTTATTCATACATGCAAATTATGGATGGAATCCTTTATGGAAGTATGTACATTTCTTCCCTTTTATTCCCTTTCCACCTTTGGATCCAGAGGCATCGTTGAAGGGTTTTGAGTACCCTTCCTTCTTTGGATTTTCATGTGCTTTATAATTTTATTTTTCTTTATATTTATGATTTCCATGACCTATACCATCATGCATAGTAATTTCATGTGCCTTTGTGCCTTTGATTTTTCCCATGTTAATAATCTTGTTTTTCTCTTGTGTCAGAGATTCAATAAAGACCTCAAGAGAGGGCATCTTCCAAGTGGCTCCAAAGGATATCCTAACTTAATGAAATGTGGATACAAACACTAAGTATTCTAGACCAAGTTTGGAGAGAATGGTGAGAACCATTTGTTTCTCCTCCTTAGATTTATCAACCCTGTAAGCCTTGAGTTGTGACAACAAATCCTTATATTTGGTAAAGAAATATTTGAGTTTGTCGAAGGTTTTTGGATCCAATGTGAGAAATTACACCTCAATCATGTGTCCCCTCATCTCATCCTATTTTCCAAAAATCCCTTCCATGGTGGTAAAAGATTCATTAGAGGTTTTATAGGAGGATATGTGAAAGAGTAGTTCAGGAGAAATGAGACTTCAAATAGTTCCAAACGCTTCATCCATTTGATTTAGATACTTGGATTTTTCTATGGATCATGTGGGTTCAATATCTGTGTCCATGGTTAACCTGTATAATCCTATACCTCAAATATGCACTATCATCTTCTCTCTCCATGCAAATAAATTGTATGGTGTAAGAATGAATTCTTTTGGAAATTCCATTTTTCCACTATCTTCAATCTTCGGTACCTACAAAAAGAATCTAGTGTGTATTTTTCCTATAAATTCGTCAAATATGATACCATGTAAATGTGTTGAACCTACACATAATAGATCTATCTAGAAAATGAAATACAAAGTTTTCATAGAAAATATGAGAAAAGAGAAGCATGAGATAAAGAATGGAAGAATTCTCATTAACCAAATGAATGAATGATAATATACACATGATATACTATGTATAACTTAACCAATGCACACTGGAGGAGAATCCAATCCACTATAGTGGTGATATAGAGTGATTTGGACACACACCAATAATTACGAGAGTAAACTGCCACCTAGTCTAGTCTCTCAGGTAGTTATGAGAGTTAATTTCCACCTAGTCTGAGTTAACTAGTTTCTCAGTCTTCAGTTAATTGACTACAATAGAGTGAAGCAAGGAGGAGATCATGGAATCATGAGTAATGTGCTAGTCTGGTGATGATTCCAAATACAATGAGCATTAGATGGCGATGATCCCAATGTTGCATGGTGATGATCTCAATGTGGCATCTAGACTCCACTCAACTGATCAAACTGAAGTGTGAACTGAAGAGAATATTCTCCCTAGACTATAGGAGACTAAATATTGACTAGTAAACACAGGGAAAATCTAAGGAAAAATAATTCCTAGGTGTGTGTGAAGTATATCCAACATGTGTTTGGTCTCTGATCCAACCATTCCTCGCTTTGACTCTACATTGATTTTCCTTAGTTCTCAGTGTGTTGCTTCCTTTTCCTTCTTGTGCACTACTTTCTTCTCATTCCCTAGCATGTGTTGCTTCCTTGGTCCATTCCTTATCTTCCTATCTCTCTTGATACATTCTTTCTTTGGAATTTTCCCCAAAAATGGCATGCTCCAACAGGCCCCCAACACTTACAAGTGGATTGTCCTAAGCCACTCATGTAGTGTGTGCCTCCTACATCAATTTCTCCAATTCCTAGAATTTATTTGTTAGTTCATCAACTTGTGCCTTCACTTGCAAACTCTTTCTTGTAAGGGTCTCCACCACCTGTATTATTATGTGTTCCTTCATCACTGCTATACTTTCTGAGTGTGCATGTTCCAGTCTCTCTTTCTTTGTTTCCAACTCCACTATCATTTTCTCTACTTGTTACTATAGTGTCTTCAATTGAGCTTGTCTTGTCTATTTTTCTCCTTGGATTGTCTTCAACTCTACTTGCATATTTTTCATTTCCTGTGCAACCTTCATTCTCTCCGATATAAGCATTTCCTTCTTCCTTTATTTTACATATTGAAATGATGTGTCTATTTTTTCTTCCCTTTGATCCAATTGTTGGATCCCTTCATCTTCTTCCAGTCTTTTCCATATACATGAATTATTTTCATATATTTTTTCTACTTATTTCACCTCCCGCACGATGATATCTGTGTGTTCTATTTCCTATTTCTCCCTCTCTAAGCTAACCTCTAGAGGGCTAGTTGGTGTCAGTTTCTCATCAAAATCTATTATATCCTTCCTATAACTATCCATTGTCTATGCTATCCTTTGTATATTTTCTTTTGTGTTGAGCTCTTCTACTAGTGCGATGTCTAGAATGGTTTGAAAGACTTCCTCAATTATTTGTTTTATCTTCTCTGTGCATTTTGTTTCTTCATCTCGCTTGATCTGCACTTATTTGAGATTTATCTCTAATATATCCTTCGCTTCCTTGGTTGTCTCCAATTTTGTTGCATCTGTCCTAGCCTTTGATTGTACTTCTTGTGCAAGGCTCATCTGTAGCTTATACAATGCTTTGGTTGGAATCTTGGAAAGAGACAAGTCCAACTGTTCTATGTCCTTTAGTTTATTTTGAATTTTTCCATGATCAATATGTAGCATCTCCTGAGTGATATGGAAAATGTTGCTACCCATCACCATTGTCTGTATTGTCCTTGTTTCTTCTAGAGTTTGTTGTTGTTGTTGAGTATTTTTGTTTTTTTGTTCTTTTATGTTGCATGACATTAATTTGGAGGCTTTCCAAAGTGTTATTGACATCCATCATTTTTTTCATAATTTCTTCTCTTTGTGACTCTACGATGTATATTGTTTCTTCTCCTTGGTCTTGCACCTTATATGCTACTAACTCTTCGTAATATTTAGTGATTGTGAGATAAAGGGGATTCTTTTGTGCTTTCATCTTCTTTATCTGTTCTCATATCAGCATGGTTGATTTTCTCTTTGGTGGTGTTTTTGTCTACACATGTTTATTTACCTATGGTATGTTTCCAGTCCTTATCTCATGAGTTGGGATATTATATTTCTTCTAAGATCCCCCATTTGTTCTTTATGTGTGCTCGATTCCTAGCACTAAGGCCCTTGGGACCGTTTTCTTCTTCCTTGGCTTCTTGAATGTTGTCTCACCTTCTGTACGTTGTGAGGCCTTTCTGGTATTGGTTTTTGGGATACTAGATTTATGTGTTGTGTTAGCTTCTGCATGTTATTTTTCCTTTGTTCCTTTCATTCCAACTACAAGTACCTTCCATTGATCTGGCCATTCTTTTATTACCCATTGGACTTCTTCGATTGTGATGCAATATTGAATCTTTAACCATGTCTTCTTAGGGTCTCTTCGGGATTGTATCCATATGTTTTTATTGGATTCCTTGAAGTTCACTATGCCTTCATTCTCCTTCACCACTTCAGGTGAAAGCCTCCATGTATCTACGCTTGAATTGTCTTTACTCTTCTTAGGATCGATGTTGTGTCGCAAGGTTTCATATCTTGTTGTTAGACACTTTCCTCTTTTGTCACAAAATTCTAAATATTTTGGTTTTACCGATGCCTCCAAGACTAGTGGAACTCCTTTCCAGTATCATGTGCATCTCTGTAGTCTTCTAAAAATAGGTTGACAAAATACGGTGCCCAATTGAGAATTGCCCCCTTCACGCACTGTGTGATTGCTGTGACCACCCCTGCAAGTGCCTCTTCCTTGCGAAAATTTTGTAATAAATTGCATGCCATCAACTTCGTCAAAAATATGGCTGATAAGTCATTTATATTCCTGATTATCATACCTATGCTCCCTTTGTCAGTGCCAAATTGTTCTTTGACCTCCTCTACAATTGTATTTTCTATGTTATTATCATTTAAAAACTATTTTGGTTTCATTCCATTGGTTGGTATCCATATAATCTTAGAAATTAAATCTACATCAATGGGGATAGGTCTGTCCATCCACAAAAACCCTCCATGAGCTCGTACCAATAGTTGTTTGATGCATGCAATGAAATCTTTCTCCCTGCCAAATTGTGGGATCTCCAATAAATTCATAATGTCGATGTTATGAATCCATGTGATCCACTATTTGGGCTCTAGGATCATAAGTCCTGTCAAATTTGACCCTCTGTTTTCCATGTAAACCTCTTGCACAAGATTTGGAAACTTGGCTACCTCTCTCACATCATGATCCATGTATCTTAGCTTGGGAACAAACCCCAACATATCTTATACAACTATGAATGAATCTGGAATGTGGGGTACTAACAACTTAACCTGTCACTGTGTGTGCGATGTCATCACTGCTGCCCTTTTCTTTGATGGTCCTATTTTTTCTTCTTCTTGGGTTTCTTCATCCTACATTTCTTCATCGTTGCAATTCTTAACCTTCGAGGGTTCTTCTACTCTATCTTTTTTTGCTACATCCAGTTTATCAAATTATGTATTTTCACTATCTTCTTCATTATTTTGACCCTTTGCGTGCCACTTCTGGGTTTTTTGTATTAGGGTTTTCTTCTATCCTAGGGTTTCTCCCTTCCTTCGCTTGGATTACTTCTATTGTTTATTATTCTGGGTTTTTTTCCTTGAACCTCATCAGATAGATTGATTCACTTTATATTGTCATAATGTCATCCACATCGACCACCCCAATCATTTCCTTCATCGACTTGTTAGTACTTCAGGTTCTTTGCGCAAACTGTCTGGGTCCTCCAAACTTTGGCAGTACCATAGGTATAAATCGGGAAAAATATGTTGCAAATCTCGGTTGGGTTCTTCACAACTTCTTACTCACTCACACCATGTTTATCTGTCATTCCTTTGCTAAAAAATCACAAGTGTTTTCATTTTTTGTGGTTTTCCTCTTTTATAAAAGATGTCATAAATGCTTTGACATGCCTTCTTTTTTCCATTCACCAATTTTTCACTTTCTTGAACATTTTCCATCTCATTGTGTTGTGTTTTCTTTTCCTGCACGCAGTATCATGAATTATGTTGCACCAATTTATTGTCTGATGCACGCGGTAACTCTCAACTATATATCTACCACTTATTCCTCTACCTACTTATTTTTGTTTTTTTGTCATTTTTCTAGTTTTTTCTTCATTTTATTTTATTTTTCCTCTTTTACTTCTACTATATACATTATGTACAATTCCACTTCTCTGTGCAACATATACTAAGGATTAGTAGGTCGATTATACCTATACAATTTCAGTCGACTACCATTCACCATTCCTTCTATCTCTTTTCCTGCTAAATCTTTTAGCTTCACAACACCTCCATCTGTGACATATTTTATCTCATATGGCCCTAGCCAATGCATCCTGAACTTCCTTGAGTGATGCAAGTATTTACTTTCATAGAGGAGAACCAAATCTCCTACCTTGAATTTCTTCTTCTTAACATATATGTCACTCCATTCGTTTTCCTTTTCTTTCTATACCTCTTGATGAAAACCAACTATAATTATGTCTTCTTCTAATTCCATGAGTTGAGCCAATATTTATTGTGCTACACCTCTTTTTTTCATATATGTAGTTGTTGCACTGTGTAGACTTGGTATCAAATACTCTAAGGGAACTACTACTTCCTATCCATACACCAATGTAAAAGGTGTCTACCATGTTAGCCTCTTGCATGTAGTTTTATAAGCCCATAACACTGTTGGTAACTTCAAGTCCCAATCATCCCTTTTTAAATTACAAATCTTGGTCAAGGAATTCTCCAATATGTTGTTAAATTCCTCCATTGTTCCATTCGCCTGGGAATGATATTAACTGCTCTTCTGATGATGTATCTCAAATTCTTCTAGCATTGCCTGGATTGTACTGTTGATAAAGTGAGTCCCCTGATCACTCATCAAAATTATTGGGATTCCAAATATTTTAACTACATGTGCAAATAAAAAATGTGTTGCAGTCTCTGCACTACAATCCTTCACTATTTTTTCTTCATCCCATCTGGTCAAATATTACATCGTTGTAATAATATATCTTTCTTCTGATATTCTTGTTGGTGGATTAATTGGACCTACAAAGGCTACTTCCCACTTGTCAAATACTTTCAAAGTTACTTGAGGTCTCAATGGAATATCATACCTCCTGGATGGATTTCCAGATCTCTGACAAACATCGCAATTCTGGAAGTACTCCTTTGCATCCTTGTGAACTATTGGCCACCATAGTCCTACACACAATATCTTATACCCAATAGCTTTCCCTGCATAGTTTTCTCTACAAATTCCTTCATGTGCTTCTACTAAAATGATAGGCCTTTCATGCTCCATAACACATATACTCAAAATGTTGTATGCACCAAGTTTGTACAAGTTTCCTGCAATCAATTGGTAGTCTGCATCTCTAACCACTAGATTTTTATTCTACGCAATATTAAATTCCTTTGGAGCAAATCCTTTACTAAAAAATTTAATAATGTCAACAAAATACTCATCATCTATCTGTACTAAAAGAAATTGTGCATATGGTAATTTTTCCTCCAAGTTACTTGGTTCTTCTCCATTAGTTATCCTAGACAAATGATCTGGCCCTGCATTCAATCTCCCAGGATTCACCACAACTTCAAATTCAAAATCTTGGAACAAAAGTATCCATCTGCATATTCTTCCCCCCAACAATGGCTTATTGAATAAATATCTAAGAAAACAATGATCTGTAAACATCTTTAAATTTTTTCATAACAAATAATGTATGGATTTATGCAAGGCATATACCATGGCTAACCCTTCTCTTTCTATCGTATTGTAATTCTGCTATGAATATGACATCTTCCTACTTGAAAATGCAATTGGGTGATTTGTATCACCTTCTCCTCGATGTGTCAATAATACTCCTAGCACTATTGCAAATGCATCCACATGCACATGAAATCATTTTTCCCAATATGGAAACACTAAAATTGACAATGTCACCATCTTCTCCTTCAAAATATCCAAACTATGTTTTCATTCATCATTCCACTGATACTTAATGTCCTTTTTCAACAATTTATCCATTGGCGCAATAATCTGTGCATATCGCCTTATAAACTTCCTGTAATACCGTGTATGACCAAGTGTACTCTTCAACTAGAGCACTAACTTAGGTGGTGGTAAGTTAACTATGACAACAAGTTTAGTAGGATCAACCAACAAACCTTGTTTACACACCACATGCCCTAACAGAATACCAAAAAGTGTGTTGAAAATGTGTTTCTTAATATTCAATGAAATATGACATTGTCTACATCTGTCGAACATCAATCTTAACACTTCAACATGATCCTTCTATAAACTAAAATTTTTCCAATCATCCTAGTAAACTTACAAAAACATTGAATTATACATCTTTCTACATGTTCTCTAGGTTGTCCAATTCCATCATACTTCTCCTCACATCTATGATCCTTCTCTGCTTCGAATTTGATATGCAGTAATCTCTTACATTGATACTAGTTGTTGATCTCCTCTTTATGTGTGCCCCGCCAATGGGCAGGTGCATATTTCAAAGAAATATCTAATACTGGTAATATTTTATTTTCTAGTACTTCTAATTCAAACTTCTTTAGAAATTCTTCTAAGTTATTCAGACCATAAAAAGTAGGAGGTTATGTTACCTCTGAACCAATCCATCTTAACGCACATGTCATTCTAGCACATCTTCTAGTAGATAATTCATGTAATCACAACTACCTGTTCTCCAGTCATGTGTCAGAGTCTGAAGCACAAGAACTAATACTCCTCCAATTCAACATTACATATGTAGTTGGGTTGATATAATCCTCTTTTCACATGGTAGTTCTATACAATTGATTTATTTCTTCTGTAACAAAATTTGTATCACAGGTTTCACATACCTTTTTCCTTCTGAGGGATATAATGGCACAATAACTTTGTATTATCCTAATTCAAAGATCATATTCCTTGTTTTCAAATTGATAACATCATGTTTATCAAATGCACAATACAGGCCCAACAATGTTGGATATGGTGAAGTGTTATCTACTATGTCAATCACTTCAAAGTATGCCATGGTGCATACTCCGTCTAGATCTACCGGTATCCCACTCAATCTATGAAATAACACCACTCTATGTTGATTTTCTAAATTCAATTGAATAGGTGAGAATCGCAATGTAGGTTCTCCCATAGCTTTCCATGTATTCTTAGGAAAGAAAATTACTTCAGACCCTAAGTATAGTATGATTTCACCCATATTGAAATCTCTAATGTTTGCATTCAACCTTAATTCCCACCTTGTTCTTCTCTTCTTACGAATTTGGTTGCCTCTCTTGTTTTCTAATTTCATTTCTTATCCATAATTACACTTCTCTAATAGACTCTGTAATACTTGTAAATATTTTTTATCATTCAACAACTTCACATAAGACCCCAAAATGTTTCTCATATTACTTACTGAAGTTGTTGGTTTTTCTCTTCTATTCTGATTGTTCAGGTTTTGTATTCTTCCTAACCCACTAGTATTGGTCCTGATCCTTGTTTGTTGCATCTTCTCCTGTATTTTCTCCACCTCTAGTAACGATTTTTATCTTATTCCCATCCTCTTCTCTATTTTCAACAACAATCCATGATACATTCTAATTGTTTTGGTTCATTTTATCTTGTATATTTACCAGAAGTGTCAGACAGTCTTTTGTCTCGTGGTCTGTTGTGTGACAATATATACATGTCACAGGTGGTTGTGGACAATATCTTGCATAGTTTCTGAGTTTCTGATAGTTGTGACAAACTACTAGTCCTCTACCTCCTCCACATCCTCTTCCTCCATGGACTCCTCCTCTGTAGCCTCCTCTATTTCCATGATTGTCTCCATGCAGTGTATTATACTATGGTTCCTTATTGTACCGTGGTTGTGCATAATTTAACTTTGGTGGTGGTGCACATTGTTGCATGTTTCTATACTATAGTGGTGCTCCAAATTGTTTCACTTTATTGTACTATGGTGGCACTGCAAATTGTTGCGCATTTTATATTGTGGTTGTTGCATGGTTTTTTCTATCATTAATTCATCATGCACCCTATATGCATATGATGTCCTCTCCTTCATTATCTCCAAGGTTTTTCATTCCTTGTATTCATTTACAACTGACTTGCAAAAATTATAAAATGTAGTTTTTGGTATTGTTTGATACTTATCCATCAAGTGATAATGATAGGGATCATGCCCATGTGTTTTACATATCTCACACCATGGTCCTCCTAAAGATAATAGATTTGGAATTCATACTCCCAAGTATTATACAAAGGTTGGACACTCATTTTTATGATGACCTTTTGTTCTGCAAAATGTTCACCATACATCCTCCCTCTTTTCCTTTTCCTTATTTTTATTTAACTAAAATGTCAGATTCTTCAGGTATTCTCTCATCTCTTCCACAACCGGATATGTGTGCTTATATTGATTATCCTCTAACTACAAAGTTTCTCGTAAGGCCTCATGCTAGGTTTGAAACTTTTTTTTCCTCAAAGGATACTTCAAATGTGCCAACAAAGAGTTAACAAATAAATTTCTATGTTCATATCAATAATAGGGTACTTCAACTTACCTTTTAGCCTCTTGAACTTCTTATCAACCTCCCAAACTCACTCACTTGGTTTTTTGTTAATCTCTATAATTTCATTCATGAACTAATCCTATGAACTTGGTTTTTGAAATTCATTAATCAATTGCTTCTTCATGTTTACGATAGTTGTAGGTGATCCCATTGGATTATTTATTGTTAGACCCATATACCAGTCATGTGCATGGTCTTTGAATGTCATTTACAACTGGGAAACTTTTGTATATTCATATGTAATCTTCTTAGCTACCCATATCTTCTCATAGATAAACAAATGCTTCTTTGGGTCCTCCGACCCTTCCACCCAGAACTCAGGTAACCTAATAGTTGGATCTACTCCTGCCATTGTGAAATTTGTTGTACTACCACCTCCATGCGGTGTAGATACTTGACTGCTACTTGATGAACTTATGATTTTTCTTGAGTTTCCACTGGACCCACGTCCTACTAAAATCCTTCTACCACTAATCACTTATTCTCTAAATTTTTCTTCTTCTTCATATGTCTTAGTCACATATGGGGTTGTGGGTTCCACACTAATTCGGATCTAGAATGGAGAGACTTCTTCTACAATGGACCCTTGAGCTATGGTTTTCTTCTCATATGTGGCACGCAATATTTCATTAATCTATATGGTCGCACACATATCCTCTACCTCTTCATCATCATTGTCCAATCCCTCTCGCTCGGCTACTACCATCTTTTTCCTATTGATATTATACTGGTAGGGTCATCCCCTGCACGTCACTCCTTATTTCCTTATTGTTTACTTGGTTTATACCTCATCCATAATGACAGGGTCCATTTCTTCCTTCTTCTGGCCTCCATCCAGATCCCTCTCCATATCTCATACATTCCTTCGTGCTTCCACCAGTTCCCCCATGCACTCAGAGTGATTTAGTTATCTGATTCCATGGTAATCACGCCTTTATCATGTAATAAGATATTGATCGACGTGTAAATTTACCCAATGTACCTCCCTCTTGGTCCCTTCAAGAATTCCTTCTCTGCAGTAGTATATCATTTTGATGTATCGAGTGAAAATTCAGTAATAAACCCTTCAGTAATACTTTCTAACAAAAAATCCATTGTGCACGTGAATTTATTATTAACCCTTTCCAACCACGCATGGTTCTTAGTAGTCCACTCTACTGGCCTTATTCAGTTATTTGAATGAGTATCCTTCAACCTCAATAACCAATCCTTTAATAAATCTGGAAAATAAAAGAAATATGCCTCATGCAAATTAGTAAACACATACCTCTGTAGATATTGGTGGGGTGTATATGTGGATCTTCTATTATATTTCTACATGAACTCAAGTTTCTTTTTCTCCAACCATATTTTAATATATTTCTTTGTAGGGTTCCATGGCCTATATACCACTGCATTCACTTCATCAAGTCCCCTCCAACCCAATATTCTAAGTTCCAACCGACAACATAACCATTTGTTGTATGTATGGGTTGACCCGGATTCTACCTTACTTCTCCAACGAAACCCTAGAAACCATTGGCCCCTCTGGTAAACCATAAGGAAACACTACGCACATAATGCACAATGTAGTCTCACCGAATATGGCTTATGGGTGATTGCATGACCCAAGTTTATGAAATCATGGAAGGTATGGAACTCGTGGAAATGTTAGGAAAATTTTTACTTCTTTTATTTCAACATTCATTCTACCATTCCATCATTCACATCTACCATTTATTCATTGTTTAACATTCATTCTTCATAAAATAACATGCATGTTGTAAATTTACCTTAAAAGATTCATATTTGCATTCATTCATTAATTCATATCAAAGAAACATATAAGAAAAAAACACACGAAGACACCATATTTTACTATGGTTCACCCCCCCTCCCCCCGAGCTACGTCCACAAATATCTTTTGCTTATTTATTATTCTTCATCAAAAGGTCTTGCACTGCACACATTACATAATAGGTTTTAGTACTAGTGAGGCTGACCAACGTCGCACCAAGATCCACAACTTGCGAACTAACCCTCAATTACACTCCATAAGTCTCCAAAACTGACATCATCCAAGATCTACAACTCCAACCAAAAACTACTACTACGACTCAGAATCAAATGGGTTGTCAAAGATAGGATCATCACACACACAAATATAATCAAGTGATTCCCTCATTCTATCTTCCTTATACATCATATTTATACAAAAATATGGGTAAAAACCCTTTACATTGACTACCAAAACCCTAACCATAGTTTTTCCACATATTAACTCCTTGTGCATGATTGAACTTTGATCCAACCATTCCTTGCTTTGACTTTGCATTGATTTTCCTTAGTTCTTGGTGCGCTACTTCCTTTTCCTTCTTGAACACTTATTTCTCCTCATTCCCTAGTGTGGACTGCTTCCTTGGTCCATTCCTTATCTTCCTACCTCATTTGTTGTGCTCTTTCCTCAGAATTTTCTCCCAAGATATCTTGCTCCAACAAGTGGAAAGAGGGGGTATCCTTCTCCCCAAAAGGAAAAAAAAAATGTCTTACTCATACTATGAGAGAACCCTATAGGTTTCTTGCAGACATGCAATGCAACCTATACATATAAGAGAACATAATTCACTTCAAAAGAGAATGGAACCCAATGGAATATTGTGTGGTAGAGAAAGGACACATATTAAATTGGGTTCAGTAAACTAGCCCTGGGATGGGTTGGGAGGGAAACCCCAGTTTGATTAGAATTCATGTATATTTCTTTCAATTGTGGGAGGATAGTTACAAAAGACATTTGTATGATATCTATGAACATTTGTTAGTACCTCTATATGCCATTATCTAGAAACAAAAACCTATAAGGATATCTACAAAGCTTATACAAACCATCAAATAAATTGGTGATTGGTACATTAGGAAGCATTATTAAATTATTAGGATGTATGGTAGTATAGACACAACTCATTTAATCCCTAAATACATAACTGAGAAATTGTTTTATAGGGAAATTGCATACCAAATAGTGGATGTTGGTGTCACATGTTTACTATCCATTCAAAAATATATTGGCCAAAATTCCCAATTACCATAGGAGCACAAACATTATTAAATGTTCCCCACACCAAGAAATATGAACAATCCCTAAAAAGAATTAATTTTGTGCCAAGGGAAAGCTAGACAATATGACCCTAAAGGAACATTACATAATCACCTAAAATATATTGGGTTAGTAAAACTAATTCAACATCAAGAATTTTCTTTTAGAGGAACTATGACCTTTGAAGAGGCCCTATTGAAGGTTACAGATGAAACATAAAGGGAAACAATGATATTTTTGGAGGAGGAATAGGGAAAATAATTGAAACAATAATGGGAAACATTGATAATTTAGGATGTCATACAAGAAGAGGAAAGGAGGAAAACCCAAGAGGAGAAAGAACAAGAGAAGTACAATAGGGCCTCAGAGGACAATGAAAAATATAATAAGAAACGAACAAAGAAGGAATAAGTAACAAAGAATATAGAAAAATAGGAGATGGTCAAGAAGACAGAGGAAGAGGAAAAAAAGAGAAAGGAAGCACAAGAGCCAGAGAGAGAGGAAGTAGAGAAAAAATGCAACAAAGAAAGAATAGAGAGAAGAAGCATAGAGGAGGAAAGAAGAGGAAGCCAATAAAAAAGAGCAAGAAATAGTTGTTGCAAATAATCTTAAGGAAGAACAAGAAAAAGGTACCCCCTTGAATTCTTTTCAAAACTTTCATGTGTCAGGTACTCCTATAGACCCTGGAACTCCATTGAAAATTCTACTAGTTGGTTTTAATAGTTCCATTACATATGTAGTAGTGTTTGAAGACATTGTTCCATATGTAAGAACATACTTCTATAGAAAAATGAAAAGGAGAGTAGCTATGAAGTTTAACAAAGGGCCAAGGATACAATAATAAGTCATATATTTGGAGCTAGAATAAAGGGCCATATAATGGCCTTTAATGAGTGACCCAAAATAAAATGCAATAGAGGCAACTTTGTCCCTACACACTTTTGTAGGGGCTAATTTCAATATAGTTGGTGAGTTGAGTGCTGCCCTAGATTAGTGTAAAATTTAGATACCCTTATTAGAAGAGAAGTTGAGGAAAAAAAAGGACCAAATGGAGATGGATATTACACAATAAATAAAAGAGAAAGAGTACATGCATAGTATTAAAATTGATGATCTCAAGAACATGCATTCACAAGAAATAATAAAAAAAAAAGTACCAAGAACAAATAAATCATAATTCAAATCAAGAAGGTGGATAGAGATATTTTGCAAAATGTTTTAGTTAATCCCATTAAACTAACAACTTTAGCCAAATACTATGTGAAAAATATTGAAATGGAAATTAAGACAGAAGTAATCATGAATTTGGGTGATGGGGAACTTTAGTTGGAAAAGATGCAACTGAACAGATTGGAGGAGATCCACAAGAACTATGAATGTTGGACCACCTATATAGAAAAAAAAGAATCCAATAAATCAATTCAATATTTTAATATTTTATTTCATGGATAAACATGGGAATTTTTTAATTTGAGCTAAAACAAAATTGTAATTTGAACTATCGAGAATAGGAAGTGAATAGTCACTAGAAACAAAAAACCTCTTTTATTTTTCTTATTAAAAAGAGATTAAGATATGAATTAGGGATTGTTTCCTATTGTACATGATATTGTTGATGTTTGGACAACATCAGGAAGCGATTCTCTTAGATTAACAATTAATAATATAATTATTGATTATTAAATACTATATATAATAAGTAAATGATAATAATAAATAGTTATTCATTATCTAAGGGATGCATCCTTTCATGGATGTTCACCATGTGTTCTCTCTATATGGAACACTCATCATTGTAATAATATATCGATCATATCTCATATGAAGAAAAACAACATGGTATCAGAGTGGGAGTAGAGTAAAATGTTGGGAGTGTTAAATTTATGGGGTTGTTACAATCTCTATGTACAACATATTTACTTTTTACTCCTACCTAAATTATAGAAAGAATTCCATAAATTATGGTGGGAAATAATTTCTAGTAAAAATGTCTAATTACCTAAATATGAGAAATGTACTGCATATTTACTTCTACCTATATTTATGAATATAATTGGATGAATTATGGAGGAACAATTTAACAAATTAAAATACTATTTGTATTGATTATAGCCAAATTAATCTTTGTGTAGTTACAAGAGGTATTCTCCAACTATTTATATGAAAGAAAATTAAATTAAATTTTAAATTTGATTTTCAAAGAGACGTGTCTGTTTAGATCAATCTAATATTCCTATAAAAAGACACTTGAAAGACACTTCAAGGACACAACAATCAACACACATATTTTTTCTCTCTCACATGTGGGATACATGATCTAAGGAAGAGACCAAGTTGAAATTTTCCGAGTTACTTAGTGATGTTCTAGTGTTTACTAAAGTAATATCGTATATCATTGGAAGTAATTACCACTTGCATAAAATTGTGTTTGTCTAATTTAACACTAGAAAATCAATATGGTTAGCCATATGACATCGAATATATGATGGATGTGTGTTGGTCATAGTATAAGACATATCATTTGGAGGGTCATTGTATATAGTTGTGCACAAGATAAATTGATCTCCTCTAGGAGATGCTTTTTGTTGTTCTTGTTTCTTGTTCTGGGAAGGTCACAGGTAATAGCTATGAGAAGGATCCATAATGATGGTCGTGGGAGGAAGACGTGGAGGGAAAGATATTCCAACATGATATCAAGGAGAGACATTTCCTGACATTATTCTCAGAGATATAAAGTCTCTAGGAGCAATGTACCTCCCAAGACGGGACCATGCCAAATACCAGAGACACTTATAGTGATCATGGATACAACCAGTCAAGAACGACTATAGCACAACTATGGTGATATATCCAAGTAGAGGAGGTTGTACTACATCCTTAGGTAGAAAATATTGAGTTACCACCATAGAATGAGGAAGATCTACCTTTGGTGTAAGAGGGAGCAGAGATATAGGAGGAGTCACCTCCAACTCTAGAGGGAGTGTTGATGTTTGAGGAAACATCATGAGACATTATCGTCGGAGGGTCCTGTGTGGAATAGTAGGGGGGAATGTAGACTTCATCATGATGTTCTTTGGATGGTGTGATGAAGGAACCAAGACATTGGTATCACAATGAAACATCGATATGTCTTGTGAGACATTGGTTCGATGAGGGAACCTTGATATGTCTTAGACATCGGTTTCACGAGAAAACCTCTATATGTCAAATATGGTCCAATATGACATTACCTTTCAGAGGGATATAGTTAATCCTTTTGATTAAATTAGTCTCATTGATCCTGTAGCTCCAGTTAATGTTCCCAAAGATATTGCAATAGGTCAGAAGAGACCTACATGGGCTCATCAGACTCTATAATAGGAAAACGTACATGCAACTCCTTATGGTACCTTCTGAGTGATTAAGATACCTAAGAGATATCCATTTTATGCCACAACTATGAGCCACATTATTCATTTTGAGCCTTCTTGTTATGAGGATGAAACTAATCATCTAGTATGGAGAGATGTCATGATGGAGGAGTATTAATCCATCATGAAGAATGATGTGTGGGATATTGTTTTGAGACCTAAGGGGAAGTCTGTAGTGACTTCCAAATGTATCTATAAGATCAAACACATAGTTTGTGGGAGCATCGAAAGGAAAAAAATGAGATTTTTTGCTAGAGGATTCTCTCAGGTGGAGGGAATACATTACGAGGAGACATTTTCTCCTATTGCTCGATACACTTCTATCTAGATGATTATTTTCCCTGAAACATCCATGGGTTGGAGAGTACATCAAATGGATGTAAAGACAACCTTTCTCAATGGATATATTGAGGAAGAAGTATACATCAAGCAAAAATATGGTTTCGTGATACATGAGAAAGAGTATCATGTGTGTAGGTTGAAGAATCCCCTGTATGGACTCAAGTAGGCACCTCGTGCTTGGTATGCTAGGATTGATGGAAACCTAATGAGTTTGGGCTTCAAAAAAAGTGTTGTTGATCCCAGCGTGTACTACAAGAATGTTAATGGTGAATCCCTGATTTTGGTCCTCTACGTTGATGATTTATTCCTCACTGGTACATAGAGCCTTATTGTTGAATGCAAGTATGTGTTGGCCTCTAAGTTTGAGATGAACGACCTTGGTATGATGCACTACTTCTTGGGACTAGAGGTGTGGTAGAGAACTGATGAGATCTTCCTGAGTCATGGGAAGTACAAAGTTGAGATATTGAAGAAGTTTGGGATGTTGAATTCGAAGCCTGTGGCTACACCAATGGTGACGAATATGAAGAAACTAAGTGTTCCTTATTACGATTATGACGAAATTGATCTGACTCTATACAGATAGTTGATTGGATCATTGATGTATATGGTTAACACTAGACCAAATATTTTTTATGCAGTGAGTACACTTAGCAAGTTTATGAGTCAACAAAAACATACACGTTGGATTGCTACGAAGCACATGTTGATATGCCTACAAGGCACAATTGGACATGGTCTAATATATACTTCCAGTATTGACATGATATTGTAGAGATATACTGACTCTAATTGGGAAGGGAGTGCAGTGGATAAGAAGAGCACATCTGGTTGTTGCTTCACTTTGGGAACTACCATGGTTTCCTGTTGTATTAGGAAACAAACTTATGTGGCCTTGAGCACTGTATAAGCATAGTACATTGCATTGAGTTTGGTAGTATGTGAAGAAGTGTGGCTTCACAATATCCTTTCATATTTATTTGGACATGTGTTGGATTCCACTGTTATTCCAAGACATGGTGCAGAGGAAGTATTGGTGAAATACCTTCCTACATATGAGTAGGTTTATGATGTTCTTACCAAACCAGGACGAAGTTCGATTACTTTTATGACAGACTTGGCATGGCAAAGAATGCTTCCCTCATTGAGAGGGAGTGTTGATGTTCGCAGCTTCCTAAGACATTCTCCAAATCGTACTCCTGAGTGACTGAGTTGAGTTTATTTTTGAGGATACTTATCCAAGAAGGGAGAAGTGGGACACTTAACCATGAAGGGATAAGTGGGTTTGGGCTTATCTGAGAAGGGATAAGTGGGTTGATCTATGAGGAAACTTATCTGAGAAGGGATAGTCTGACGTACCTTGTGGAGAACACTTGAGGACACGTCCCATGTGGAGAGCACATGAGGACATGTCAATGGAGTTGGCCTTGATGTCACATAGTAAGGGGAGCTGGCCCTAGTTTTTCTAGAGGGAGTAGCCTCTAGAAGTCTACATGGGATTTCTATGTGTGACAGACATTCTCCAAATCGTACTCCTCTATGAACTGAGTTGATTTTATTTGTGAGGACACTTATTCAAGAAGGGATAAGTGGGACACTTATCCGAGAAGGGATAAGTGGGTTTGGGATTATAGTCCAATGTCCCTTCTGGAGATCACATGAGGACATGTCAAAGGATTTTACCTTGATGTCACACACTATGGGGATTTGACCCTAGTATTTCTATAGGGATTAGCCTATAGAATTACACATGAGAGTGCCATGTGTGATAGACCTTTTTCTACTACAATGGTTGTGTACCACTGGTGGATACTGTATGTCTCTAGAGAGTAGTTGTGTACTACTACAGTGGTTGTGTACTACTACATTGGTTGCGTACCATTGGAAGTGACTATGTGTCACTAGAAAGTAGTTGTGTTCTACTAGAAGTGGTTGTGTACCACTTGATAGTAGTTGTGTACTACTATGGAAATATACCTCCCTAGCTAAGAGGGAGTGTTGATGTTTCAACATCAGGAAGACCTTCTCCTAGATTGGGTTGCAAACCAAAGGAGATAGGATACTTTTATCATAAAGATTAATTTGTGGTAAATGGGCCCAGGCGTAGTCCTTCATTGATCATGAAAAGGAATAATATGGACTCGAGGTTCTTGAAGTTCTTTCCACATGTCAATTAGAATCATGCTGACATTCACTCACAAGTGTGTACCTGTGGTGAAATATCCTAGTGTGGTCTTTGTATTAATCATGGTGATTTGACAAGTAATGATAAAGACTCAAGATGTTATATGCTATTACATGTGGACCCAGAGTGAGTCTGATCTTAGAGAGAGTCAATTGGCTAAGAG
>WSFP011386446.1:0-28740 GCA_009831015.1 Picea engelmannii | reverse complement strand
CAGAGAATTGGGGAGTTGGAGCTTCCCTCAGGTTGTAGCCTGAGAAACTAGGGGGTTGGAGCCTCCTTCCAGTTGCAGCTGGAAAACAAAGGAAGTTGGTGCTTCCAATGAATGTAATTCTTCAAGACATATAAGAAAAAGAACTATGTGTTTTTCTCCTGATTTGGGTTTCCACGTAAAACACTGGTGTACTATGTATGTGTGTGATTGTTTATTTCTTACTGCTCATTATTGGATAATAATTCTACATTGATATAACATTTGAATAAAAAGTATTATAATTATGCTATTACTGATTCACCCCCCCTCTCAGTAATCCA
Source organism: Picea engelmannii (assembly GCA_009831015.1). Classification (NCBI taxonomy): domain Eukaryota; kingdom Viridiplantae; phylum Streptophyta; class Pinopsida; order Pinales; family Pinaceae; genus Picea; species Picea engelmannii. The sequence continues at coordinate 28,420 of WSFP011386446.1, read as the reverse complement.
ACAGCGAGGACAGGTGGTTGTATCCACCTTCCAGTTGTAGTCGAAGAACATAGGGGGTTGTAGCCAGAGAATTGGGGAGTTGGAGCTTCCCTTAGGTTGTTTCCTGAGAAAATAGGGGGTTGGAGCCTCCTTCCAATTGCAGTTGGAAAACAAAGGAAGTTGGTGCTTCCAATGAATGTAATTCTTAAATACATATAAGAAAAATCATTTCGTGGTTTTCTCCCGCTTTGGGTTTACACGTAAAACATTGGTGTATTGTGTATGTGTATGATTGCTCATTTTTTAATTTTTTATTTACTCTGTAATTATTGGATTATAATGCTACATTGATATAACACTTGCATTTTATGGTGAAAAGGGATTAAACTGCTCTATTATTGATTCACTCCTCCCCCCCAACTCAATAATACAACATGTACCACTAGTGGAGATACCTACTTCACCACTCATGGAGCTACCTACTTCACCACTTATGGAGCTACCTTCTCCCTCTAAACATGTGTTGTTGGTGGTACCACCTGCCTCACTAGTGGTGAAGCTATCTACTCATCCTCATTTGTCTCTGTACTCTTGTTAATCACAACATGCATAGGTTGGTCCCTCAGACTATATACTTTTCCCTCTCTAACTCCAGGACCATTGTTGTGTCTGGGATAGATCCTTTGGGCATCCAATAACACCTATCCACCCTGAGACAAGACCACATATCCCTACTCCTCAATCGTTGAGACTGAGAACAGACTCCTGGCATCCATAGCACATTTTCCACTCGCAACACATCCCCTGACTCCATATGGAATACCACTACTCCAAATCCCTATACTACATGCATGGTCCTCATACAAATCTCCTCGTACATAACTGAGTTAGACACTGTGAATATCTCGAAAAAATCATGTGCCCTAGTCATGTTCTGGTGGCTCCCACTATATAAGAACCATGCAATCCTTCTGTTATCACCCTGTAATTTCCCAAGATGAGGAGGAAATCAGTAGGGGTAACCACAAAACCACTTTGATTCAAGGATCTATCCCTCCAAGACTTAGAGAGGGATCTCTCTGTATGATTTAATTTTGTTTGGATTGGATATTAGGCTAGTTATGAGGATAGAAGGTTTGTTTTTGAGTTTTTGGTTAAGACAACAGAAGAGGGCCATTAGGAAAAATGGAGTCAAAGGTTAAAGATGATTAGATGAATGAATAACTGAGAAAAAATGTAACCAAGAAAGGTAATCATTTGAGTGGATCCTTATAGTCTATGATATGGAAAGTAAGAGTAGGTTAGGGTTCAATCCAAACACGGAGCAGAGCTTATCCGAATTCTACATCTAAACTTGGAAGAAAACATAAATATTGTTTTAAGCTAGTACAGGGTGTTGAGAACAAATCGTGCACATCATCTTCTCATAAACAATACAGAAATAAACAGTACGTGAAACAAGAGAATAACAAGTTGCAACAATAATCACTTCACCACATGATCATGACACAAGAATCTGGAAACAAAATGTCTTTGTATTCATCCAAAAAGTCACTTACAACCTACTGAACATTTTTACAATAGATGGTGATATTTCCAAACCATCATTCCCTTGAGGTATAACCCTTAACATGTTTAAATTACAACAATTTATATAAAATACTCTTCCACGGGCTTAGGAGGTCGAAATCAACAACCTGGCCAAAGATAGAAACAAATCCCTGAAAATTTTGAACTATCTGCCATGAAAGATGGGTTGAACTGTTGAAAATAGGGGTCAACTTAGATGCTTGTATCTCCCAAAATATGACATCTATGAAAAAAATTAAAGAGTTTATTGTATATGAGTTTGTTTTGAGCAAAAATAACTCTCGGTTTTTCCAAATTCATTTCCATATTTCCAAAACATCTACCGCAAGATCATGACCAAAACAGGAAAAAATGGAATCCTCAAAAATAGGGCTCAGAGATTGCTTTGATTCTCCCAACTATTGACACTTGTGTAAATTATGGGAGAGGTTATTGTTCTTCATATTTTTATAAACGAAAAACTCTCTCTAATTTTCAAAATACACTCTCGTTTGCCTCTTGTATACTATTCTAAAAATAGGGAAAATACAACAAAATCCCAAGAAATAGGTTATGCTTTGACTTATAAACCACAATTAATCTGATATTAACCTGACACCAGCATCTTGAGGATGTATTGTAACTGAAAAATCATTCTGGATGCCTTTGATCACATTGAGGAATCCATTTTCCTTTATCTTAGGAGATTTATGTGTTTTTTGCTCATAACAGAACTTTCGGCAACTAACGAGGTCAAAACAGAGTGTATTTAGCTGTCGATTTTCTAGGAACAATTTTCAGAAGATAATTATGGATTTTGAAATGGTTCTTAGCTGGCGAAACCTGTAACTGCTCCTGAACTTAGTCAAAAATGGTTGAGTTTCCCATTGACCCTACTTCATCTATTATAACCACTTCCTTTGAAATCAAGAGCAGCTGCAACTAGAATATCAAGCCTGAGGTGAGCTTTGGGTTTTATCTTTTTGTGAGCAAGCTTAAATTTCAACACTTTATTGATTTCTTGTAGTCTGTTATTTTGCTTGAGGAGTTTCTGATTCTTGTGCTTTACAGTTTCATATTTGATGGCTAATTAATCCAATGCAGAACAAATTTTGATAGATGATTGTCTAAGAGTTTCATTTTCTCTTTTCAGATGTCCTTCCAACACCTTTAACTCAACAACATATTCTTTTAGTTTATGAACCCTAGGTTTTTTACTAACTCTTTTCTTTGATTGAGGTAGTCTTAAACCACCTTTCTCCTTCAATGGGCATCTCTGTGGTTTTTTCTACATTGGCTTCATATATCTGCATCACAACAGGCCCAAGTTGAACCTTAAATCCATCAAATATTTTGGCAAATGCTTTTGTGACACCCTAATGGTACCCCTAGAGCTTCTAGCAGAACCTGTAGAATCCAACCTCCTTGAATAGTTCACAGGCCTCAGGGTGTGTCTCGAGGTATGAAGTATCCTGTAATTCCTTCCTCATAAGGGCACCTCCTGTTGAGATCTTCATTACCAAAATTTCTGAAAATGCTTAAAAATTGTGATGATTACAAAGAATCCAGGGTATGTGAAGGTGAAATATGAACTCGGATGAACATGGAGGTGGGGTAGAATAGTAAGAATCGAAGATAGAGTTAAAGGATGAAAGGATTTGGGCAAATGTAGGTAGATTTAAAACAATCACAAACCGACAATAGACCGATTCAAAGTATGAGAAGGCTCATGACCATTTTTTTAGGATCAATTGAATTGGGTGGGCAAGATCTAGGTTCATGATTACTTGATTGGAAAAGGGATAAATGAATCATAATCCCTTCTAAAAATCAGACGAATGACAACCGAAAATAGTTTTGGCAGCATATCAACAAACCATGACTTTTGTATAATCGTTGATATGGGAGTGATAAGACCCCTTTTAAACCCTTGAGATATTCATTTCTTTTAGCAGATTATGACATACATGAATGAGCCCTTTAGCTGCCGAAATTTTTAACTTTTGGTAGCTAATGGCTATAATATTTCGACCCTTTAGCTACCGAAAATCAAACTTTCTGCCACAATTAAAATATAACCAAATTCATGAAATCCACTGATTGGGCCACTTTAAACCTTCAAACCTCATGTGGATGCATCATAATTCCAACTTACCATGTGACAACATTAAGGTATACCTAGATATCTAATTTGAAGCATTGGATATACCACTGGACCATTACTCATGAGCATATTATCATGAAAGCATTCTCAACCTGATTAGAAAAAACTCTAAAGTAGATAACTGGAGAACATATGACTATATTATAGGACCCTAACACCTCCCAAGGTAATCATCCTGCTTACCCAAGTCACAATTATTCAATGAACTTCTTCCCAATTCCATCCTCCAATTCATACCTGGACTATAACCGAGTCTCCTTCTAGATACAATCATTCCATATTCTATCAAACTCTAGAAACATATCTTCTGCACATATCCCCTACATAGATGGTTCCCAATACCTAGGAATATCTCTCAGTGTCTACACACATGATGCAACTGAAATTGTGTCCTTTCTCTGAACAATCTTGAGTTGTGTTTGAACACTTAGTCTAGTCCACTCTACACCTTCTCAACTCATATCTACAAGTTTCCTCATCCCCCTGGGTCAAATACCTCATACATTGTCATACCTCAACAATGTGAAACTCTCCAACCCAATGAAGACTCTATCTAATTGTTGGCATAGGGGCAGACCCAGGGTTCAACGCTTAATAGCGCACCAACAAAACCCCAACTACCGGCCCTTTCCGCAACACCTATGAAGCAGATGAGGTCTCACCTAAGGTAGAAGCAGGGGGGGGGGTATAGGACACAGGTGTCTATAACCAAGATGGGACACTGATCTGTGATAATAACACTTCACAGTGTATTTTTTTAGCGCTTAAGAAGTGATATACATTAGTTCATTAACCTTATTAACATCCTAGAACGTACCCAAGAATAGATATAGCACAGTAACAATAAAGATTAAGCACTTCAACCACTTAGCACATAGCCCTTTGAATCGGATCTAGTATTCTAACATAAGTAATGCATTTAAACAACACATACATATTCATTACACATCTAATCTAAGCACTAATAAAAACACAGCCAATATAATATTGCAAAAAGCAAACCATAAGACACCAGATATACGTGGTTCACCCCAATGTGGGGCTATGTCCACCAACCGCTTCGCCTTCTTTTTATGTGCTTGAATATTACATTCCTTCAATCTTGTGCACTAATCCACAGAGTCAAGCTCCGCACAAGATAGGAGATCTGTGCACTGAGAAATAGATAATTCTTCCAAAACTAGGTCAGGGCACAAATCCAACCCTCTATCAAGCACAAATCCTTAACACACATACATTCCTCGGCACAAATATACTCAAACTACTTGAACTTAGCTCCAAAAAACTACTACTTATACCATACATCCTTATTTTATTTATACTTTTACAAACCCTTACAATAAGTCCTAATCATGGGTAAACCCCATGGGTTGACATCCCATAAACCCATTACAAAAACCCTAGAAAACCCCTTACTAGGTCCACATTGTTATAACCCTATTTTGCACCAAACATTCATACCTGGCATCAGGCCATCTCACTTGCCATTTTTTCCAAGCCACCATTGAACAACTCTTCTAAAAAGCCATCATTTTGAAGGCATGCGTGCCCTGCACCATTGTTGCATGTGTATATATTCTAGCTAACCCATTACAACCCGCGTATACTGACAAAAGCACAAAAAATAGAAAGTTGCAGACAGAATACATATTTCCGGGTAATTGCCTAAACTGTTTGACCACCCATAGTCGGTCACTCAACCAGATAACTACCCTCTTCTAGCCTATAAAAGAAGAGGTAGGGGTCCCATTTGAAGAGAGAAAATAATATAAAAGAAACTCTGCCCTTTTTTGTATTCCCCTTGCCCCAATCTTTTGCAACCATTTTGTGAGGAGAAGCATATGTGGAAGCAGTTGGTGCATATTTGAAGAGGAGTCGGGGACCAGATTCAAGGAGTAGTGGTTGATCTCACCATTGTAAGTTACTTTTGTGAGATTAATAAAAAGAATTATTTTTCCCGTCCCGCCATATGAGGTGTTCAACATTCAGTTTTGATTATATTTTATTAGAACCTCTAACCCACTAGTTTATATATAAGATGCATGTTCGTAGTTCTTTGTTTGTCTTTTTGTGAATGTTGGTTGGATTTGGGAAGATACTTGCAGTCAAGGAGCAACCGAACGCAAAATGATCGACACCAAACGCGGAGTTCAAGGTAGAGTTACTGGATCCTTTTATCCTTGTGTTTTATGCATGAATGTGGGGTCTATGTCGGGATTATAGTAAAAAGTAGGAGACTTTAGACGGTTATTTCTACATGCATTACAGAACCCTTAGTGCTAGTCCGTAGGGGGTTTTCCCACCCACAATAGAATTGGTGACCATACTAGGGAAGATCTCTAGGGTTTTTTGGGGATACTTTTTGGGTGTTTTAAATTGGTTTTATTACCTTTTTCTGAGTTTCTACAAGAGTCTGAGTTTGTAGGGATTTTGGTCTTCCATACCAGTACTCCCTGCTTTGATTGCTTGATTGCTTTTTTCTTTTTTGGGAACCCACAGAGGTATATGCGGCATGTACAAGGCTTGCATGCATATATACATGCCCTACCTTTAGACATCCCATGTACATACGCTGGTTGTTGAAGTGTCAGTAGCATGCCTGAGTTCAGAAAATCTTTTTGTTAGGAGAGGCAGTCATCCTCTTCCCTGTCAGAAGTGATCCTTCTCAGGGGTTTTCTTGATCAAGTCCTAGTCTTTGTTGTTTCAGTCTATAGCCTAGGTATAACCTCATATTATCTTTTCTTTATCAAAGTTTCCTTGCATTTTTCTTTATCAAAGTAAGTTTTTGTGTCTTTAAGGGATTCTGGTTTTCAATACCAGTACTCTCTGTCTGTGCTTGACTGCTTGTTTTTCATTTTTTTAAGGAGTTGCAGAGGTGCACATGGCATGTAATGGGCCTACAGGCATGCATATGTTCCCTGCCCTTGGACAGCCCGCATACATACGCTTTTTGTTCAAGTGTCAGTAGAGTGCCTATTGAGGAAATGTTTTTTAGAAGAGGCAGTCATCATCTTCCCTGTCAGGTGTCACACTTCTCAGGGATTTTCTTGATCTAGTCATGGTCTCTGTCATATCAGTCTATAGCCTAGGTTTGACTTCAGTGTAGCTTTCTTTTTCTTCGAAAGATTTATTGTTTTTATTTATTTGGTTTTTGGATGAGATAGTGAGTCTATCTAATATACCTGCTTGGTATTGTCAGTTACTCCCTGCGGTCTGCGGTGGGCCAGAAGTCATTTCTTGGCCTTGTCTTGTCTTTATTTTTTTTTCCTTTTTTCTTCAGAAAAGAAAAAAAGAATATGGTTTCAAATTTTCTTGTTTTGGAAGCATAATAAAAAATATAGATTTCACTTTCTTTGTTTGGTTAAGTAGTTGGTTGTTTGCATTAATAATCAGGAAAAAGAATGCTTTTGTAAGTTCTTGGTTGATTGACTTAGGACAATAAGTAGCTCGTAGTCGAGCGAAATCTTGTTTTGAGTTTTCTGTTAAAAGATCTTAGAAAAAAAAGTAGTTTGAAAAGTTGGTTAAAGAGTTTAAATGTGTGAATCTAAATTTATGAAGATGAAGTAGTTTGTTTTCAGTTTCATTATATGCTCTTCTCTTTCATCTCTGAAAAACATCATTGGTTTCATTTTCGCTTCTTTTGACTTAAGATAGCCACAAAAATTAAAGATTAATTAAAATCAACTAGACTTTATGTTTGTAGGGTCCATCAACTAGTCTAGGCTAGAGCCTTGATTTAGGATGGGAGAGGAAACTCTTCAAGGCTGCAAAAAACAAACATAAGAGTTTGTGCTAGGGAGTGCTAAAAATTCCATTATCATGAAAGTTATCGGGGACCCCCCTCTAACACATGGGCTAAACACGAGGTCACGTGCGGAAAGGTAGCAGATATAACCCCTCCAAATCCGGACCAAGCATAGTTGGGAACACATATAGAGGGCTTATCTTGGGATTTCGTTGATCGCATTTTCCACGGAGCTTTGTGGGTCTCGAATATGTTCGAGGTCCTTAGTTGTCTTCCAGAACACTTGATTTCGATACCCTTGATAGTTTTCAGGCTTGATACCCTGCTCATTACGGTCCACCTGACTATCGACTGTACCCGCTTGGTGACTGTTTGTGCGCTGGAAACCTAGTTGCCTATCATTTTAGTGACTTACATAGGTGATTGTGGGGGTATACCACGGTACCTAGGACAGAAATCAAGCCACGCTTTGTAGAGTATACCTAGAAGGCGCTTCTTTATTCGAGTTGCACTTGCATCGGTAAGTTTCTCTAGTGTTGGATGTTTTAATTGTTCTTCCAACTAGCTAGTGACTGCTTGTCTTATCTCATAGGAACTTTTTCTAGTGTGTGTTGGTTCTTAAATGATTATAGACTTCCCTAGTGTGCCTTTTATCTTCTCACATAGTGGAGGATCAGGAGCTCCACCGACTGCGAAGGGTTTTGGGCCTGGCGCCGGGTGATCTCGAACCCCCCCCCACCACCACTAAGGCAAAAACTAGACCAACAAGGGTCTTTTGAGGCACCTAGGTTACAGGAAACTATGCCTAACCCATCTCTGAGAGAAGAACATTCGATTCCAGAGGAACCAACCATTTCATACCTCGGAGCAGAAGCTCTTGGTCTATATGAACCTTCGATCACTAATCTATCAGCGCCCATCTTTGTACAGGTTTATCCTTACGAGCGCCTGGGAGTGTCGCAAGCAGCGATGGAAGAAAACGTTGTGACTTCTTCAAGGAATACTCATAGTCCCTCTACTATTATCACTACAGGGGGTGTTCCACCTCCTAACCAACCATCGTCGGTTCGGGACACTATGGTCTCAACTGCCTCTACCTTGGGCAATGGTCTGATTCCTTCTATCGCAGCGATCACTGCTTCATTTACCCAGAGTGCGACAGGCCCTCCGTTCTCATATGGGATGCCTGGCTTTGGTACAAGACCTGTACTTTCCTACTCCACTCTACAGACTTTAGGTCTCGGGGAAGGGAGCTCCAACGCTCCTCTGCAATGATCTATGGGGGGCACTTTAGCTCCTTATAACGCTTTCCCTTATCAAGGGGGTCATATACCTCCTTCATCCCCTTCACTCGACGGTGCTCACCAGCACTCCGTCAAGCCGAACATAAACCAAAGTTCATTTGGAGAAGGTAGTCAAGGACTTCCTTCTTATAGGATGTCGGTTGGTTCTACACCGTTCTCTTTATTCGACGCATTTGGAAACAATGAATTCTCGTCAACTGCCATCTCGGTCGGGGGCAACCCCAGTTATGGACAATAAAATCCTATGTAGGGTATTATTCCTGCACAGGGGGGGAACTTAGGAATTCCTTCCTCACAAGGACCATGGAATTCATGGAAGGGATCAGTTCCCTCATCAGGTATGTCGACTAGGGGAAACCCCTTCCATAGCCAATGGAACCCTGGGCAAGTCTCAACACCTATGCCCGTTAGATCCGCAAGGAGAAACTCTTCCAAAAATCCTTGGAATGTGACACAAACCCAGCCCTTTTCATCCTATTATGGGGGTCACCTGATGATGTCTCAACAAGTGCAGAACTCGTACACTGTTCATGGCCATGGATTTTACCAAAACCCAGGCCAGCAACCTAACTTTTCCTGGCAACCTGGTGTCAGCCAAACTCCAGGCTCCTTTTTCCATGGTTATAATCCACAACCCAAACTACCATTTCTGGAAACTTTTCATTTTCCAGACTTGACAAGGTTATTGAATGACCCTACCTGTCACGATCTGCGTTGGCCTCTTATGCCGACCAAGTTGCCTTCGGACATTCCAAAGTTCGAAGCTAAGCCTAATGAATATCCAGGTGATCATGTGACTACCTTTCATCTTTGGTGCTCCTCCAATTCGTTGAAATATGACTCCATCTAGCTGTGATTGTTTCAATGCACTCTTATAGGGAGTGTCACGAAATGGTACATTGAGATCGACCGCTCGAGATACTCTTCCTTCAGTGAATTGGCAATGGCTTTCTTAATCCATTTCCAATTACTTGTGAGATACGACGTCGGCACTGAATTGTTGTCCAACTTTGAGCAGACAACGGTGGACCATATCTCTGATCATATCCAAGAGTGGAGACCCCGAAAGAGTTTTATTAAGGTGCCAGTCCCACTAGCATTCCTGCTAGAGTGGTTCCTTAAGTCTTTGGTACCCCAATTATCCAAAGGTGTCGCAATGTCGGGAGTGTTTTCCGAAGAAGATGCAATAATGAGAGCTCAACAGCTAGAGTTGATTTACTCTCAGTCTAGTTTACTTTACGAAATTTTTCCAGCTACACCCCGGTCCATACTTGACAAGACCAGACAAAGGGTTGGACCACATGCCGATGGTATTTTTGGTTCTGCAAAAATGAAGCCTGTTGATCAGCTATCAAAACATTTGTAGCAATTTTTGATACATCAAACAGTGGCCAGCCATACCACTTGTCTAGTTGTCCCCCCTACCCAAATGTCGGATGTACATAGTGTGCAATCGACAAACCCAAAGGCCACCCAATAGCCTGATGGAAAGAAGAAACAACAAAAGAAGGGTAAGGGGGATAAGAAACTTACCGATAATGTTGGCAAGGGAAACACAGAAAAGAAGAAGTCGAAGTATTTGTCTACCCTGTGCACGGAAGACCACCGGACTCACCAGTGCCCTTGTCTTGCAAAGGCCCAAAATTTATTGGCACAGTAGCAGCTTGTTGTGTTAACAAACCCATTTCAACATGGGAAAAACTTAACACAAGCCTCTCTGAGCACGGATGGGAGCAGTCAAGGACCCCCTCCATCTTCGACTAATCCTTTGTCTGCGAATGTGTATATGATGAAAGGTGATGCCTATATATCGACTAGAGCACATGATTACAGAATGCCAAACACCTCTGAGAAAAGTAAAGAAGATGAAAACCCACCTCTTCCTCTACAGATTGAAAAGATGTTGGAGAAACAATGACACGCATCCCAAAAGGTGCATTCAAGAAAGATTCTCACAATCCAAATGCAAGGGTTGCCCGGAACTACTATGTGGTGGAGGATTTATCTCAAACCCCTTGTGCGATGTCTGCTTTGGAGGTCCTCCAGAGCTACCCTTCCCAGAGAAAGGCTTTGTTATCCACCTTAGGATCTGTTGAGACTTGAAATCTGGGTACAATCATGCTTGATACAAATGACTTAAAACCTCATCTCCCTTACCACGTGGCATTTCAAATAGTAGTGGCTTACACCACGAAAACTTTTACCTGGAACATTTTTTGCACGATGGTTGATGAGGGTGCCTCGACATGCTTGATGTCGTTGGCATGTTGGAAGGCCATTGGACAACCCATTTTGTCTCCATCACCGACTCTTCTTACCGCTTTCGACGGTCATTTGTTCCGACCACATGGCATCATCCCCTCTTTTCCTGTTCAATTAGGGGGGAAGACTGTGTGTGTCGAGGTTGAAGTGGTCGATGCATCTCTCGACTACAATCTCTTATTAGGAAGGATTTGGACCTATGTTATGCAAGAAGTGGTCGCTACAGTTTTGCGGGTCTTGTTGTTTCCACACGAGTGTTGGATAGTGGCCATTGATCAATTGTCTTTCTCCCATCTCGACCCTTCATCGGGGGCATCCACGGTCCCGATGATTGATAACCCTCAACCCGACATCGTCAACATAGGGGTTGGTTTGTGCCCACCTTTGATGGGTACTTTCGATTACCCACCTCCTTCCAATGATGTTAAGTTTGTTTCAAACCAGTATAAGGTTGATATTTTTCAAGTCTCCTCATTTCGTATGACCTACTTTAATGATCCGTGGACTCTTCCTTCCCCATCAGCCATGATGGAAGGGACAGGGCACCATGGTATGGCCATGCCCTTGTCCGCGGCATAATTTGCATACTCAATAGTCCAGTAAGCTTCCGTCAACCCTGATCCGACTCCCGCACAGGAGTTAGATCCGATTCTAGAGCCTATTTGGGCTCAAGGTTCCCTTTCCGATACTAATTCTTTAGACTTAGTGTCAGACGAACTGATTATTGAAGAAATGACTAGTCCAGACAAACCCTGGGATGATCTCCATCAAAGATCTTATTTCCTCCCAGAGTTAAGAAGAATTGAAGAAGGAGAATTCACTTTGACTATGACTAGAGATAGGTATTGTCCTATAAATCCCTTGGCTACACACGCTTTTTATTTCAAGGGTAATATGGAAACCATCGCTAAAAAAATACCTATTGATATCTCTAGAACCCCTGACATAATGGAGAATATTCTCGTCGGAGATGATTGTTCCCCTAAGGAGATTCGTATATACACAGATTTATTTAAAGAATTCTGCAAAGTTTTTGCATGTTCTTACGAGGAAATGCCAGGCATTGATCCAAGAATCATTGAACATGAAATCATGACTTATCTTGACGCTAAACCAGTCTGGTAGAATCTACATCTAGTCAATCCTCATCAAAATGAGTAAGAGCGGTGAGGTTCCGCTCCACCCGCCTCAAAACTCTCTCAGCCTCTCCGACTAGAGGTCCCCCTACTGTTGTTGGTCCGCTGGGTGCAGTTGGTCCCACCTCTGGTTGAGGATGTCATCGGGTCCTTGTGAAGTCTGTTGGATGCACCGGCCCCACATCTACACATAACAGAGACATACGTTTCAGATACTCTGGTATACAAAAAAATGATGATATATATGAAAAAACATAAAAATTAAATAACTTTGAAAACAAAAAACAAACTTACCCATCTCTCCTCACTCCTCTTCAGGACGTACAATCATGTCATCATCTTTGGAAAATTTGATGCCAACATATGGGTAGTCCTCTATGGCCAGAATCTATTGTGCCCACCAGGAAAAAAACTTGTCATCAAAGGCCTCAGTGGTCCTCCCTCCCACCTATTGCAGAAATAGTGCCTCCCACCTACATAACACTGGGAGAGAGGCATTGTGCCCTCGTATCGTCTCTCTAGGACTGAGACTAGGGACCCTCTCGAAGAAGAAAGACAAAAGAATAGTCTCGAATCCAAATTTTATGTGTCTCTGGATACGACACTTTGACAACTGCCACTTCATGCAATCTAGTAAGGTGGTTCTCCAGTCAAAAATTTGTGCATTTAAGCACTGAACCGCACAATTCATGTGCACCCAGGAATCCTGATGTAAATATGTGGATCCAGTGATCCACCCAATGAGAAATACTATCACTTTCAGTGATAGGTTTGAAATCTTGTTTATTGGCACTTGAGTGCCCACTTTGTCAGTGTCGGCTTCACAATGGAGTCCAATCAACTCCTCTATGTTGTGAGGCCTAGAGGGAAAAGTGTGAAATTTGACTAGTTCCCCTCTCCTTGAGAGGCCAATCAGAAAATAGATGTCTTCAGTCATTGGAGTCATCAACTGTCCCTCAAGCATGAATGCCTCTACGTCAGGATGTCAGTAATCTACCAAGGCATTCAGCAGCTTGGGTTGTGCCCGCCTGAATGGACATTGGAATAATTTCAACAAACCACATTGAGCCAATTCGGCGGTAGCACCAGGTTCCTCTCTGACCAAAATATCAATGTCCCCATGCTCCCTTTCTCTCCAATGAACATACATCCTGCAATTGACAAGTTCATGAGGGATTAGCTCTTGCATTTTTAATTTTTTCCACATTATGGAGGATATACACGGGTTTTAATATACACAGTCACATATGCCCGTGTGCAATGTTTTCTCTGCAGGCGGGCATACGCTGGTTGTCATAGGACAACCCGCGTATACGTAGGGCCCACCTTTTTAAAGGTCATCACCCCCCAAAAAAATGAAAAGAAATGAACAAACGACTAATTGAAATGCAAGGAGGGTTAGTATGTACTTACTTGGTCCAAGCAAAAGTTTGTTTCGTCCACTGAAGCTCCCGGAATCAACTCTTTTAACAAAGGGGTGTTTTTGGCGTCTTAGTCAATTTCTCAATTAACAATGGTGATAATGAGCTGCTAGCTTCTATTTATAGACTTTTTGGCCCCTTTTTGTCATTTTTTGGACCCCTTTGTCATTTTTTCTAGCCTGAAAATCGTTTAGTATGGTTCAGAAGTTTCTTATGGATTGTTATGATAAGTGTTACTTTGGGTATTGGGAAAATTTTGGATTTTTAGGTCATTTTAAAGGTCCTTTGGTAAAAAGTCATTTTTCCAACTTGTTGCATCTAAGTTAGGATTCCACCTCCATTTTATGTATCTCGTTGTCTTTGTCACTTCACCATAGGATCAACCCCACCGATTTGCGACACAGAACCATCATTGTTGCTTTAGAAGTGTCGTAATTTAGTGGTAGAGCCTCCCCCTTCATGGATGCCCTAGGTATATCCTAGTTGCATTTTTGGTGTCCATGCCGTCACAAATGACTATAGGCTCGAGAGTCCTTATTAGTTTTTCCTGATTACGAGTATGAGCCTCATTTGCATGATTCATTATCACTCTTGACCTCAACCTCGGGACTCCCAAAACACAACGGGTCTTCTTTTAATCCCTTTTCATACCCTCTAAACATGAAAAGATTGTCGAGCAATCTTGTTGCCCTTCACGCTCACTAAACTAAAATTTGAAGGCATGTCTTTTCAGTGATAGTTTACCCCTTTTTTGGTCCGGATGGTCAACTGTACGAACAAAGGTATACTCTAGGAGCCTCGGTTCTCTAGAAGAGTATTCTCAGGTATAATTTTAACCCTTTTTTGGGCCTGAGGGACTAAAATTACGAAAAAGGAACTCCCACAGAGTCCATAGTTAATCTCTTTTCAGACACCCTAAAATTGAAAAGATCGTTGAGTGACCTTGTTCCTTCCCACTCATTAAAATGGTCCAGAAGAACATCTCATACGGAGTCCATAGTTAAGCTCTTTTCAAACTCCTTAAAAATGAAAATATTGTCGATTGATCTTGTCTTTGTCACACTTGTTAAAATGGTTTTGAATAGACATATTTTCAGTGCTATTTTACCCCTTTTCGAACCGACCAGACTACCTTTGAAAAAGGTACCCCAGCAGAGTCTCCTTTTACATTTTTTCAGACTCTCTAAAAATGAAAAACCGTCGAGCTTACCTTCTCTGGACTCGTTAAAATTACATCAAAGGACGTTATCATTGTGTCTTGTTAATCGCACTTGCATTCCACGTCTTTGGCATAATGTCGGATCCATGTTGATCTCAACTAAACCATCTAAAGTGTGCCTTATACGCAAGATCTTTAGCACTTTTCCTTTTGCGTCTTGACACCTTGACCCATGGAGGATTTTTTCCGAGTGTCCTTGCCCTACATATGTCTCCTTGCTCTGAGCATTAGTGTGTTCCTTGCATTGAGGAACTAATATGTCTGTGACACTCGTTCCTCCTTTGTAACATATCATTCTTTTATTCTTTTTCAAGCTTTCCAAAATTATTGAAAAAGACAAAAAAATCAAATATACCCCAAAAAGAGGAAGGGAAAAGTATTTTATTTTTGTTGGTAGCACAATGAGTCACCCTTGGACAGATCACATCCTTCCATTTGTTCATCAAGATCTGGGATTTAATATGACCTTAGGAAGTTGTTCTCGCTACATAGAGTTGTGTCCTCATCCATTTGGTTATTCTTCCAAACATATGGAGAGTTTGTGTTGCCTCCTACACCGTGAACTTATGTCAATACCATGTTGCCTGAGTCTCATCACTTGTCATGCTATTGTCCAAGGGAATTTTTTACCAAGATTGAGTCGTCCCTTCTGTAGTTTGTCTCTTGACTTCATGCCTAGCCATCCCGAAAGCCCAATCAAGTCTTTGTTCGAAATTAATGAAGCCCTCAACCTAATCATAAAATATCCTCTATTATGTTCCCGACGAGCCGTCAAAGACCTCTGGGTAGTGAAGTCGTACACTCATATTACACTCCTACCTGCGTTGTGAAGATTTTGAAGTTGTTGCTTGAGCTCTAAAGGCCCTATCTCTATCCATCCGACATCATTAGCTTCTTAAAGATGGATACTATACATGTATATATTTTTTATTTCGATATGTAGATCCAATGTGTATTGCTCGCGAATACACTTTATATTGTTATATGACATGGATATGCAGTGTATTTGATTGGCATCCATGATTTAATTTTTATTCCGAGCATGGGTATGCCCGCCTCGGTGAGACAATTTTTATTTTTGCAGATGGTACCTCCCGAACTCTGGTCCCTGGGCTCACTCGCTTCATATGTTGGTGAATATTGGTAATGTTTTTTAGCCATCAGATGATATTCTGACCTCACACATTAGGGGGCATATGTTATAACCCTAATTTTCACCAGACATGCATACCTGGCATCAGGCCATCTCACTTTCCATTTTTCCCAAGCCACCATTGAACAACACTTCTAAAAAGCCATATTTTTGAAGGCATACGCACCCTGCACCATTGTTGCCTGTGTATATATGCTATCTAACCCATTACATCCCTCGTATACTGACAAAAGCACAAAAAATAGAAATTTGTAGACTGAATACAGATTTCCAGGTAATTTCCTAAACTGTTTGACCACCCATAGTCGGTCACTCAACTAGATAACTGCCCTCTTCTATCCTATAAAACAAGAGGTAGGGGTCCCATTTGAAGAGAGAAAATAATAGCAAAGAAACTCTACCCTTTTTTGTATTCCCCTTGCCCCAATCTTTTGCAACCATTTTATGAGAAGAAGCATATGTGGAAGCAGTTGGTGCACAGTTGAAGAGGCGCCTAGGACTAGATTAAAGGAGTAGTGGCCGATCTCACCATTGTAAATTAATTTTGTGAGATTAATAAAAAGAATTACTTTTCCCGTCCTGCCATATGAGGTGTTCAAAATTCAGTTTTGATTATATTTTATTATAACCTCTAACCCACTAGTTTATATATAAGATGCATGTTCGTAGTTCTTTGTTTGTATGTTTGTGAATGCAGGTTGGCTTTGGGAGGATACTTGCAGTCAAGGAGCAACCGAATGCAAACGGATCGACACCAAACGCAGAGTTCAAGGTAGAGTTACTGGATCCTTTTATCCTTGTGTTTGATGCATGAATGTGGGGTCTATGTCGGGATGATAGTAAAAAGTAGGAGACTTTAGATGGTTATTTTTGCGTGCATTATAGAACCCTTAATGTTAGTTTGTAGGGGGGTTTTCCACCCACAACACACATATCCCACAAAAATGGTGAGATCCACGATCTCAGCTTCACCTAGGCGCTCCTTTGAACAATGTGTCAAAGTCCAAAAGTGGTCCAAATATGACCAAGGTTTCCTCAAAACTTAGTCGAGGGCCAACAAGCCCCCAACGCTCACCTATGACTCATCCCGAGTCACTCAGGTCTAGAAAATGTTGCTTCGAAGGCCTCAAGCTTAACTTGGGTTGCCTATAATTGTTGCTTCACCTAAGCCTCCTACTTAGCGAGCTACTGGATCATCTGCTCTGTAAAAGTCCCTTCCAGGCATTGTTCTACTGATGCAACCACTTGGCCTAATTACGAGCCCTTTTCATCAATATGTTCGAATACCTTTTAGGATTTGTCCTGCACAGGTTGCAGCTTCTGTGTGACTTCCATTACCTTTCCCTCAAGGGCAGTGATCTATTGTTGTACTACGCGCTACTCTTGGGATATCTTCATTATTTCAACTCCAGTGAGTAGCTTCATCTGCGCCTGCATGGAAAATACATGTTGTTGCACCTCATGTGACTGTTCTTCCAGTTTCCTTAGCTATGGATCCTCAGTGAGGCATTCATATGTCTATGCACTTCTATCACTCAGTTGTTTTCACTCTGAGGCGAGGACCCTTATCCTTACTACTGTGTTATTAGTGGTTTCCTCCCTCTGGTCACGCACCTCTTGTGGGGTGCTCGATATTGCTTGGGACTCCAATTATGTTATCCTGGCTTGAGGTTGCTAGAGGGTCTCAGCGAGCTTCATTACTTGAGCCTCAACCAACTCTTTCTCCTCCTATACCAAGCCTAGCACAAATTGACATGATTTATGTTGGCCCTTGAACAAATTTTGGGAGATCCTTGGTCAAGTTTGACCTAGTTTAGGACTTCAATAGCCTGTCGAAGATGGAACACAAGACGAAGATTATATCGCGGGATATTGGTCCCTTTTTGGGTCCTTTTTTGTGTTTAAGATTATGTAACATGTATGGGATGTCGGCCCATGGGTTTACCCATGTTTAGGTCTATTTTGTAATGTATAAATAGATATCTAGGCGATATAAAAAGAGGCCAGTGGGCTAAGTGCTAAAAGCACGTGCTAAGTGCAAGAGTTCGATCTATGTGATTGGAAGTGCTAAGTGCTAAGTGAAAGTGTGGATTGTAAATGCTTTGTGCTAAACCTAGCTCAAGGAAGGAGGATCTGGCGAGGTGTGTGCAGATCTCCTATCCTATGCAGAGTAGGGTTTTTGTGGATCTGTGCATGTAGATGACTGATTGAAGATAATAAAGAAGAGAAGAGTTGGTGGACGTAGCCCCAAGGCGGGGTTGAACCACGTATATGTTGTGTTGTTCTGCTTTGTGCAATGTCTTGATGTGGTTATGTCTTTACTTGCTAAGTGCTTGGATATAGATAGATAGATATGCTTATTCTTTGTGCTAATGAAGTATATGGATGTAGATCTTACTTATGTGAATATGCTTAGTGATTGAATCTACTAGATTTAATCTACCTCTTTATGATAAATGCTAGATACATCATATCTAAGTGAATGATGCGATGCTTTGTTTTATCCACACAGTATATAGTGGTTAAATATTGATGAACTATCGATGCTAAGTTCTCTGTTAAGTATTACAATCACATATATGTGTCCCAACTAAGGTTCCAGACACCTAAGTCTTGCAACCACCCCTGCCTCTACCTCGGGTGAGACTTCATCTACTTCACAGGTGTTGTTGAAAGGGTCGATAGTTAGGGTTTTGTTGGTGCATTGTTGTATTGTTGAACCCTGGGTCTGCCCCTATGCCAACAAATGGTTCCGTTGTTGGGACCTAAAACTGTGATTGTTGGGAACTGAGGAAGAAGAAGCTTTGTGCAAAGATTTGAACTAAAACTGTGAAAGCTCTGTGTGTAGATCTATCTCTCTAGTGCATAGTAATCTACTTAGTTTGTGAAGCTATGTGCCAAAGAAAAGAAGTCTGATCGAAAGAAAATAGGTAAGATCTGAAAGCTTTGTGCTCTGAGAAAGGTAAAAGTGATAATTTATGAAGAAAAGATGTAAGATCTGCAAGCTTTGAGCTCTGATAAAGGTAAGAATAGTGAAAAGTTCTAGATCTGAAAGCTTTGTTCTCTACAAAAGTAAGATAAGTGGAAATTTTTGTTTCTAAAGTATGAATCTAGGTATGTTTGATAGATTTTGTCCTAGCTTGAAAACTAGGGAACCAATAGATGAAAAAAGGTTTGATATGAGTAGATCTTATAAGAACAGTGAAAGATATGTGATACCTATGCATAAAAAGAATGTTTGGACTAAAAAATGGATGTGGGATCCTAGAAAGAAATGCTTGCAGGTTAGCTACCATGATCCTAGCACGTAGTATAGGAAAAGTTGGGGATCATTTAAAAAAAAAAGAGGATTAACCCTCTGTTACAATTGCAGAAAACCGGGACATATTGCTAAGGAATTCCCTGGTAAAATACCTAGTTGTCTTTGTTGCAAAGATATGGACCATGAAGTATTGGATTGTCCTAGAATGATTATTAATCTTGACGGAATGAACATGAGAAAAGAAAACCCTAAGGCGGATCCAGAAATGGAGGAACCCCAGAAAGAATCAGAGAAAGTATTGCTATATATGAAAGAAACCTTGAATGATCACCGACATGTTAGTTTATCAGAGGTCTTTAAAGAAAAAGAATGCCTTGAAGAAAAAATAGGAGACTTCGACGTTGACTATGTTCTAGATGAGGAGACATGGGTAAATATCATGACAGAAAGAACTTGGGAACTTTTAGGGAAGCCTGATATGACTCCTTCATTGGGAGGAATAGGGTTATTTAGAGGAAAGATGATAAACCTATGTGGAAAGCTCACCTGGATACCTATGAATGCTAATGGAACTTCGACAGAGGAGGATTTTGAGATTGTTAAATTTATTGAGAATAGTGCCCCATTTACCATGTTACTAGGAAAACCTTGGATTGAAAAAGATCAGACCAAAAGGAAAGAAGAAGAAGAAGATTTAGAGCACCAGAAGCAAGAGTTAAAATAATTCATGACCAGAAGTATTGCACACTTGATTGAAGAACAGAAGAATAGATCGAAGCTATTTAACACTAGAGACCCAGATGTTGAAGTTGCAAGAACACTAGAAAACCCACAAAATAATGAAGTACCTATTCCAGATAAAGAAGAAGTATCACCCTCGAATCTTAGGAAAGAATCTCAATAGCATGAAGTAACTATGCCAAAAGAAGATAAGAATCAGAATGGAAAAAGGCATACCAAGACGAAGCTCACTGGGAAGAAGGCTAGGAAGCTAAGTAAGAAGAAAGCTAAGATCGATCAGTTACAGAAGGTTCCAGAGGGAACTTTGCAGAAGAAAAATTTGTAAAATTCGAGCTTCGTCGGAATATCAAAACAGCGTCACATGGCACTTCACCATGGTGAAGCAATATAGTCGTTGGGAACAATATAATCATTTGACCGACCCACCGAACAAGCAGAAAGGAATTTATGGTTCACCACTAGACCATTGGACCACATCGTAATGGATAGAACAGAGTTAATGAAGGCTTCTCACCCATTGCAAGAAATATGTTACCAAGTTTTCTATTTATCTTGTCATGCCATGCAACGAGAACACTTTTTATAACCATGAATTTGAGCTCACAGACTTGTTGATTTCACACAGTGATCATTGTGCCATTTCCCTCTATCTCATTGTAGTGTCTAAGTTACTCTTTGAACTCAATATTTCCAAACCTGAGTGTGTATGTCAGACGAGTGAGAGCTACAGAGAAATTTGTTGAAGAAGTTCTGATCAACCTCATGACTAAAATATTCATGTCGATGTCTGCAGGTGTACAAGATTCATCGATGAGAATGGTGAAAACCTCCTTATCGACTTCTCGTGGATCTGGACCATCCCGACCATCAGCAAAAAAGAGAACCAAGCATAAATATGACCTCACAAATGAAAAATTGATTCCAACCATATTGCCTGATTACATTCCTCCTCTGATTGGCGTGGTGAATCATGATAGTGTACCACGTGATTTTGAGTACTCCATAATTACTGGGTACCTCCCAAAGGGGATACCTGCAGTTCGAACAGACTAGGATAAGATCACGGAACTAAAGTTCAGTGACTTTAACCTCAGAGATCACAAGGTCTATGGTATGCTCACCCCATACAAGCACCTAACTATAACTAAAGGAAATAATTCAAATATAATCCCTCAGCAGTGGACTATGGACCTCGCACAAACCACCCTGCTGAATGTAATGAAGATACCGCACTTCAAAAGACACTAAGAAGTCAACGCCTATGTCAAGATGCTACTGTCGTGTTACCATGGTGGCTACTTATGGCTATACCACTGCATTACAGTTGAACCAACACTGATCCATAGGATCATAGGCTGAGTATGCAAGGACCTAACCCACAGGAATTTTATCCAGGAAAAGCCGCAAATCGTGCGCTAGCACAGAATATCAAGGACACCTATGGCAATGTCGAGAACGGAAAAAGAGGCTACAAGGTAGCTTCTATCTAGAGTGGTGCAGTTCACCTCGCATGTCAACTGATAGCTGGAAAGTTATTAAGAAAGAATCGACCTACGCAGGTCACTGGCTTTGGCATTGACCTCACAGGGAAGTGTGTGGAAGGCCTACAGATGAACTAGGTGAAATACCCAGTTAACCAATTGGAACTAGATTGTCGAGAAGCACAAGATCAGGGTTATGAATTTCATTTCAGCTGGCTCCTTGTCCTCATTGCATTTGTTTCCTGGGAGATGCCGGAAGGAGCGACCTTCCCAGATATAGAGTCGTTTGAACCACTTGTCGTGAAGTTCGCTACCCTATGGTATTCAACTGATATGAACAAATAGTGGCATTCGAATGTTGTGTTCCATAAATATTACCTCCAGATAAAGAGATCCATCGAACCTGAGCCTCACATGACTCTGAATACCTTACAAAGGTTCTGACCCCTGATGAAGTTCAGCGCATATAGGCACTTCACCTACATTACAGTGCAATCAAATGAACATAAAGAGAAGCTCTAGATATATTATAAGCTTACAAAAGAAGAACTTGAAGAGATTACTAAGGAATGGTCCACTGACCTCCTTATCCCTACCAACCCCACAAAGATGTCCGACCCTGACAGCTTGGAGACTACGCATAAAGAACAGAAGACACTCGGACCTACCAAAATGAAGCAGACTCAAGAG
The DNA here is from genome assembly GCA_009831015.1 of Picea engelmannii. NCBI lineage: Eukaryota > Viridiplantae > Streptophyta > Pinopsida > Pinales > Pinaceae > Picea > Picea engelmannii. The sequence goes on along the minus strand of WSFP011386446.1, from coordinate 6,294 downwards.
GTTCAAGACTTAAGCATCACCTCAAGGAAGACTTATTCCATGTTAGCTAACTAAGGGGGTGATTATGAAGTATAAGTTGAACAGAGGCCTAGTGAAGTAACACTGCCCAGAGACAAGGTGGACCCATTAAAGAAGAGGAATATTTCCCCCCCAAAACCTTCTTCCCAGAAGAAGTCAAAAACCACCATGACCAAGATGCAAACTGTCCTCACCTTCGATGATTTTGACTTCATCATAGCATCCCTGAACGATGCTTCACTAGAAATAGAAGACAAACAAGTGGCCAAGCAAGAAGAAATGTATGATAGGATTGAAGTAGAACTTTGAGGGGTATAGCAGGCCCTTTAGTCTAGTCGTACAGTCTCCACTGCACCGGGAGAACCAGAATTGGGAGATGATCCAGCCCAACTCCACCGATTAGTTGATACAGTCGAAGCTCACCTTCGTCGAGCACAAGAGGAAACATAACAAGCCACCCAGGATTTGACACAAGTGCAAGGAGTACTTGTAGAACAACGTCGAACTATAGAACAGGAAAATATTGCTCTCCAGGTGAAGTTCGATGAAGAAAAATCATAGATATAGCAAGGAAAAGAACAGTTTCTTGCAAAGCAACTCGAAGTAAAAGAAGTGGTCAATAGAGCACTTTGCTCTGTGACCATCGTAGAAATAAAGGTAGAGGATTGAGTCATGCAGCAAGTGGATCAGCTCGCAGAAGATATCTAGTAGTTACAGCAATGCATAGTAGACTTAGAGCTCCACGCAATGCCCGAGACTTCACAGGATGTAAGGGATCAAAGAGAAGAAACTGCTCGAAGCGCAGTTGAGAGAATAAAATCCATTGCCATGGAATGCAAGAAACTCACCGTTAGCAATGCCTAGACCTACGAGTAGCTCATTGAGAATCCAGAACTGAAGGAACTCAAGTGACAGCTCCAAGAGGTGAAGTATCAAGACAAAAATATGCAGGCACAACTGAAGCCCCTGTTAGTTGTGGAAAGAATGAAGTGCTCCCAAGAGAAACGCACTGCCCAACAACAAATCCATACTATCCAGAGAAGAGTTATGGAAGTAACTCAGAGGCTCCAACCTATACAATATAAGGCCTACCAATTGTTGAAGGTCGAGGAGAAGAACTGGAGCAGGTTGTCACTGCAGTTGAATAGTGCCTACAAGGACCTATCAATGATGTAGTCATCCAAGAGTTCACTGAATAGGAGGCCATGGAACAGCAGCAAGTTGAAGCAACTCGAGCCATGCTTGGGGCTTTTGAGGAAGAACTACCCAGATCAGAGTGACTCGGGACGAGTCACAGGTGAGTGTTGAGGGCATGTTGGCCCTTGACCAAGTTTTGGGAGATCCTTGGTCAAGTTTGACCTAGTTTGGGACTTCGACAACCTATCGAAGATGGAGTGCAAGACAAAGCATAGATCGTGGGATCTCGACCCCTTTTTGGGTCCTTTTTGGGATTTGGGATTATGTAACGGGTATGGGATGTTGGCCCATGGGTTTACCCATGTTTAGGCCTATTTTGTAATGTATAAATAGATATCTAGGTGATATAGTAAGAGGCCAGTGTTTTAAGTGATAAAAACATGTGCTAAGTGCAAGAGTTCGATCTATGTGATCGGAAGTGCTAAGTGCAAGTGGGGATTGTAAAGGCTTTGTGCTAAACCTGGCTCAGGGAAGAAGGATCTGGCGAGGTGCACGCAGATATCCTATCCTATGAGGAGTAGGATTTTTGTGGCTCTGTGCATGTAGATGACTGATTGAAGATAATAAATAAGAGAAGAGTTGGTGTACGTAACCCCAGGTTGGGGGTGAACCATGTATATGTCGTGTTGCTCTGCTTTGTGTGATGTCTTGATGTGGTTATGTCTTTACTTTCTAAGTGCTTGGATATAGATAGATATATCTTCTTATGCTTTGTGCTAATGATGTATATGGATGTAGATCTGACCTATGTGAATATGCTTAGTGCTTGAATCTTCCAGATTTAATCTACCTATTTATGATAAATGCTAGATACATCAAATCTAAGTGAATGATGTGATGCTCTATTTTATCCATGCAGTAGATAGTGGTTAAATATTGATGAACTATTGGTGCTAAGTGCTCTGTTAAGTATTAAAATCACATACCTGTGTCCCAGCTAAGGTTGTATACACCTGAGTCCTGCAACCACCCCTACCTCTACCTCAGGTGAGACTTCATCTGCTTCGCAGGTGTTTTCGAAAGGGACGATAGTTGGGGTTTTGTTGGTGCACTGTTTTAGCATTGAACCTTGGGTATGCCCCTGTGCCAACACTTTACTCACTACTTCTTTGACCATGGCCCACTCTGTGAGCAACTCCTCCTTTTCTCTCTGTAGCTGGGCTTTGTCCTCCTGGAGCTTCGCTTGAAGCTCTGCATTCGTACTTTCCTGGGATTCTACATTTTCCTGCACTGCTTTTAATTGTTCCAGGACTTCATCATTTTCATGTTACAAGGCTTATGTAGCCTTCTCCTTCTCTTCCTGGACTCTCTAAATTCGATCCTTTGTCGCATCCGTTAGTCTTCTCAATTGGGTTGGTTCATCCCCCAATTCTACAATATGTGACGAGGAAGGTGTAGTAGGTACTGCACGGACAAAATGAACAGCTTGTTGTACTTCCTTCAATTCCTTTACGATCCTTTCATATAGATCCTCCTGCTTCTCTCCATATCTCTGCAATATGTCCTCGGAAGCATCCTCCATAGCTCCATAGACCATACTGATATCTAACTATGTGAGTGTGGCCTCTAATTGGGGCTTATTAGCATGTGTCTTCTTCCTTGTTGAAGGTTTCTTTAGAGAAACCTTCCTCTTCTTCAGTGTTATTGTCCCAACAGGGGGATCTTCAAGTGGAGGGGTGGTAGCTTCGCCTCCTCCTAGCCCTTCTTCTCCTTCATTTTCTCTTCCCTATCCTTCTGCTTCATCTTCTCCTCCTCCTCCAAGTGAGCCAGACCTGTTATCTTCAAAATCGTTGTCCTCCTCATCACTCTCTATATCCTAGACTTCTTCCTGCTTTTTCTTCTTCTTCATCCCACTAGACTGTCCGACATGCTCAACCCGGGTGACTATGGGACTTCCTATGGTGTCAGTGTCGGATATTTCTACATCAATGACAGGTACAATAAATTCCTCCAGCCACTCCTTTATAATCTTCTCCATGTCTTCATATGTCATCTTGTAGTACAACTGTAACTCTTCTTGGTTCTCGTCTCTGCGTGCAATGATGTAGATGAAATGGTGATCTGTGTGTAAATTTTCTATTGGTCAATATTGGTGCAAGGTGTGTAATGTCATTCATGGAAATGATTCAATCGCAACCTTTAATTGATGATAGTATGCATGAAATACAACGTTGGACTACCACTACTTTGTCATGTCGTTGGTGTACCACAGGGTTGAAAACCAAGCAGCCAATAGATATGAGGGTTTGATCTCTAGGAAGTTGGCTCCTTCAAGAATTTTCTAATTGACAAATGCGATCAAAATGATCAGCCAACTGTAGTGGAATTCATACCCCAAATCCTGGGCTTCGTGGCAATCTGTCTCTAGCTCATTGACAAGGTAATTTTCCCAATTCATCTACATTCCTTCCACACATTTTCCTATGAGGTCCACCACGAACCCAGTGACCTATGTGGGGTGGTTCTTCCTTACGATCTTTCCAGCTATGAGTTGGCAAGCGACGCACACTGCACCATCCTATATAGAGGCTACCTTGTAACCTTGCTTTCCTTTTTTGACTTCTCCATAAGCTTCCTTTATGCGCTGTATCGGGGAACGATCCAAGGCCTTCCCTAGATAAAACTATTAAGGGTCAGGTCCCTTCATGCTTAAGCCTATGATCTGGTGGATTAGCATTGGATCCATGGTATTCCTTCTGTTGAGCCACAAGTATTTTCCATGATATCACGACAGGAGGAGTTTAACATAGGCATTAACCTCCTGGTGGTGGCCAAAATGGGGGATCTTCATCACATTCATCATGATGGACTGCACCAACCCCTTAATCCATGGTTGTGAGATGAGGTGAGGCTTCTTCCCAATTGACTTCATGAGATAGCAATGTGGTTCCAACATGGCGTAGTTTTTTTGGTCTCTCAAGTTGACGTCGTTGTTCTTCAATAGTGAGATTTGCCAAACTGACTCCCAACTACGTGTATTCCTTTCAGAATGTACGTGGTGAACACGGTGTACTCATAATATCGGGGGATGCTATTGTAGTTAACTGTGCTAGTCAAAGGTGGGATATACTCTGGTAGGATCAACGAGATCTGTTTCACATTGGCCAAATCATCGTGATGCTTACTTCGTTGCTTAGTCATGGGGTTAACACGACCATAACAATATCTAGTCGAAGGGGAAGCCTGGAGTCCCCTATTCGACGATGCCTGGACACCTTCAGATATTGGTCTATCAGCCATTAGCTTCTTTAGGACTTCCTCGACAGACTTCTCTATTTCACTAGGCTTGCCCAACATTCTAACTTTTAAACAGATAGTTCAGGGTAGACGCATGGACAATCAAGGTAGACAAGAAGACAGGCGGGGTCTAGTTTCAGATAGCATAGATCGACACATGGAATTTTCTCTTATTGGCTTAGTTAATCACGGGTAGCGAAAAGTGGTCCTGGTGCAGCGTCTGATGGGTTAAATAACCATTGCATCATAATGGGTTCTTCCAATGTTCAGGAATGCTTCCATCAATGTGAATATGTCTGTTATGCCATGGTCTCAATGTCCAAAAGTGGTCCATCATGCCATAAATGTGGTTTCTAACCATTATGGAGCATCGTTCTAACAGTCAGGGTGCCTCCAACAATCATATAGCTTTACCAGGGCGAAGTCCCATTTTGCATGGTCTTGTTGTTCCAGCGAGGTTCAAATCCTACAAACCTGCCTCCTACGAGGTTCCAGTCTGTGAAGTCTTCCATCTGTTCTCTGTAGCTTCTTGTAGCTTTTCCAACTTAGCTTTCTTTTTATTGAGCTTCCTTTCCTTCTTTCCTATGATTTGAGTCTCTTTAACGGTTTCTGGAATCCTCTTTCCATTCTTATTATTATCTTTCCCTAGCGTAGTGACTTCGCAATGTTAAGGTGCCCTCAAAAGGTCTGAGGTTAATATCCTCTTTCTCAACACATCCTGGGTGGATATACTGCTTTCTTGAATAGATAGGTCCTTCAAACCTTCTTTTACTCTTTCAACCTTGATAGCTAATTTTCTTAATTTATGTTCCTCCGGCATTGTTACTCTGTTATGTTGCTTCGTCTTATCCTCTCTTTCTTCTATTAGTCGATCTATTTTTCTAGCTATGAAATCCATTATTTCTTTCTTTTTATTTTCTGTAGCTTCTTCCTCTGCTTTCCTTCTGATTTGATCCTTCTTAATCCAAGTTTTACCTAATAAAAGTGGGAAAGGGGTGTTGTCCCCAACAAATTTAATGACTTCAAATTCCTCTTCAGTCGATGTTCCATGAACAATAATAGGTACATTAGTAACTCTTCCACATAAGGTTATCATCTTTCCCTTAAACAAGCCTATCCTTCCTAACGAAGGTACCACAGTAGGCTTTCCCAAAATTTTCCAAGTTCCTTATGTCATAATATTGACTTGTGTTTCCTCATCCAATACACAGTCTATGTCGAAGTCTTCTATTCTTGCAATTATGTGTTGTTTTACTTTCTAGGTCTCTGGTAAACTGACATTTTTGTGAACATCCATCATTTATTTCAACTGTAATAACATAGTTTGAGATTCCTCTAATTCTTTCTCTTTATGACTCTCTAGCATGCCCTTGGTATTTTGACTTCCTTCATAGTTTTCTTGTCTTATGTTCATTCTTTCAACTTTAGTAATCATCCTTGGACAATCCTCAACTTCATGACCAATAATCTTACAACAAGGACAAATAGGACCTATGTCAGGGCATTCCTTAGCAAGGTGTCCCGGTCTTCTGCAATTATAGCACAATGTCAATCCTCTTTTTCTTTTAAATGTTCCCCAACCTTTTATGTATTGTGCAGTAGGATCATAGTGATGGCACTGCAATCTGCAAAAAAAAAAAATTAGGTTCCTGCATCCACTTATTAGTCCAAAAACTCTTTCTATGCATAGGAATAACATATCTTTCTTCATTTCCATTAAATTTACTCAAATTAGCTCTTTCTTTCAACTGCTCCCTAGCATTCAGAATAGGACAGAACCTATTAAACATACTTAAATTCATTCTTTCAAAACAAAAACAAAAAAAATCACTTATCTTTCTC
>ML854715.1:7974-19604 GCA_009831015.1 Picea engelmannii | reverse complement strand
GTGGATTAATCATGTCATTATTATTATTTTTATTATTAGGTTAATCCCCATTGAGGATCAACCAAGTCGGTAATTGTATAAGGACCAAATCCCCTTTTGCGGATTGGTCATCGGACAATTATAATGTAAAGAATAAGAAGTCGACCCCAACAGTTATAATGGAAGGGCCAAATTTAATTAAAGGTGGATTTACCCATCTAGTGAGAGAGGTCGGCCCTGCCAAGATGGTGACTCTTCACACGTGCCAGATTAGTATAAATAAGAGGCTAGCGCCTCACTTCACTTGCTCATGTTCTTATGAGGCAAGGTGACATTTCAAGTTGGTGAAAGAAGAAGAAGGGTGGCACATCTCTTGGAGGAGGATTTTTCTGTATTGGTTGAGTTATCTCTTGAACATTTGTACAAGCTTTTATGATAAGGAAGTTTTGCTGGGTTTTCTTCCCCTAGAGGGTTTCCCAGGATAAATGCTGTGTCTATTGTGGATGTGTATTTCTCAGTGATCTTGTTTATATTATGCTCTTATCTTATGAAATTCAAAGAACTATAATATCAGCATAAAACATTAACATAAACTTGGTCCAAGGGTGTAGGGGGTCTCTTGCCATTTCTTTTGAGTACTCACACCCCTATCAAAATCCCTAAGGACCAAATTTTTACATTTTACATCAAATTTAAAATTATCATTAAATGGATAATTTTAATAAATAAATAAAAACTATCAAAACTTAACGGAATTCCGCAAGACTCTAGAAGATGTCTAGTATGGTCATTTACAACATTCCTAGACTCTAGTCACCAGTCTGGCTCGATCATTAGAATGCCTTTCACCACTTTGGAGGATTATTGTGAGTGAAAAACTCAAGGGTAATTAAAAATAACTTGAGGATAAAAAACACTCGATGAAAGGACTTCTCTAATGATAAAGTCCTAGGCAACTAACTAAAATAAGACTCATGCTGACCTATTACATTGTTATCCCACGCAGGGGAGCGGACATTCCGATTACAAAAAGACGTGCCAGGGGAAAAAAATTCCTTGTAGAACCAGAAGTCTTCAAAAGAGTTGTACCCCAAGGTACACAACTTCATGGTACATGCAGTTGACCACTAGTCGAAATAGGTGGTCAACAGGGACTTTTGTTTTGAACATATATTGGTGTCATGGATGCTTCTCCCCATAAATACATGGATAAACCTTGATCATTCATTAGTGCCTTCACGGTTTCTTCAATGGATCTATTCTTCCTTTCTGTGACACCATTTTGTTGAGGATTATGAGGAATGGTTAGCTCCCTACTAATCTCTGCTGATTTGCAAAAGGCAACAAATTCCTTGGATGTGTATTCTCCTCCATTATTTGTTCTCAAAGTCTTGATTTTCTTGCTTGTGAGGTTTTTTGTTTCTTCTTTGAATTCTTGAAACTTGCTGAAAACTTCATCCTTTGTCTTCAAGAGATATAACCGAGTTGTTCTTGAGTAATCATCTATGAAGGTTACATAGTATAGAGAACCTCCTAGAGATTTAATTGGCATCGGACTGCAAACATCTAAATGCATTAGATCTAGGATTTCCTTAGATCTATTATCGCTACTTGAGAATGGCTTCTTAACATTTTTACCAAGTGCACATCCTCTGCAAATTCCTTCATGTGTAGATTGTAGCTCTGGTATTCCTTCAACCATTTTCTCGAGGAAACGTTATGCTTGATAGTTAAGATGAACATACCTTCTATGCCAAATTTCACTGGGATTGAATTCATCATGTACAAGAGCTTCATTATACGTTCTAGTAGTCTGTATAATCTGCCTTCACGAGTTCCAATAACTCTATCATTATCTATGCTATAGTCACTAGACCAAGATAGTACTTCACCATCTACAAAGGCTATTCTATTTCCTTTGTCTTCTAGGCAGGATATAGATACAAGATTTTTTTCTAAACCAAGTTCATATAAGACATTACTCAAATGAACATTGTTACCTGATTCCAATTTGATGGAGGCTTGACCAATTCCTTTGATTGGATAGGTGTTCTTGTCTCCAAGTTCTACTTTGTGAGCTGTCTTCTTTTCATTTAGATTGGAGAGTTTGACCTGGTTTCCTGTCATATGCCTGGAAGCTCCACTCTCAATTATCCACATGTTATCTTCAAGAGTTCCTGTAAGATCTGAATAGTGTATATGATCTGCCTTTTCATTCATGATTTTTGTTGACTGATAGTTGGTCAAACTTTGACTTTGATTGGTCAAATGTTGACTTTGACCCAAAATTTCAACCTTGACGTTTTTTTCCTTTTGAGAGTGCCAATAGGTGCGTTGGACTAAGGTGCACTAGAATGTACTCTCCTTGACTAAAGTGTTCCATCATAAGGTGCTGGGCAAGAGGTTTTAGGGTTTTGCAACTACACCTGCTAGTAACCCTAGCGACAGTGCTTCAGTAACTGCACCTGCTAGAAACCCTAGCGGAAGTTCTTCAATGAGCTTTATAATCTTATGGCTTAGCTTCCTTCTAGTGGTTAGACTGACTAAAGGAGGGGTGGGACCATAATCTGTTAGAAAAATGGGTGTGCTCGTTTCACCATAGACAATATAGCTAAGTCACCTGACACAGGACATGGAGGACACAAAAATACGAGTATTCGACACGGGCACGACGACCCTTGGAAATAGGACACAAAGGACACGTTATATATATATATATATTAAAATATATTATATATATATAATTTATATAACAAAATTTAAATTATGAATTACACATGCAAAAATGAAATAATTAAACTGTAAACATTTACATGATGATGATACAAATTCAATCATACAACTAGTACTAACTTAGTAACTACTAAGTTACTAAGTTACTAACATAAATAATGACATTGCCAACTCAACACTGTTCTCGAAACCCATATCATCAGGGAACACATCCCACATCTTTGTCTTTCCCTTCAACCACTCTTCTCTCTGCCCAGTGCCTGCAAATACGACAAAGGTTGGTGTGCAGATGCACTACTAAGTCACTTGACATAATGACAAAGAGAACAGTTCAACATAAGAGTTTATACGTGAGTGAAGGGTACATTTTTACAGGGGTTGTGACAGAAGAGTTCAACAATTAATGCCACCAACATCGAGGTACATAAAGGGCATGGTGCCCTTGATTAAATGTCAGTTCCATACCCTCTTACATGATAGAATCCAGTGGAAACATTGCAATCCTACCAATCTTGAAATACCGAAAAATGTTAAGTCTGCTGAATTTTGAATGGGACCTAAAATTCTACTTTTTCCATATGAAGTTCAATGAGGTTGGAACCACTCTCAAACATCCTGAAACAATTAATGGTAATGTTAAAAATTTAAGTAAAAGGATGAAAATGAAAGATAAAGAAGAATGTCACTTTTACTTTAAGAATTTAATATTACGATTAATTACTAGGGCGAGTGAAATGGAGGGGGTGGGGACCTCTTTAAATAGAATTAGTAAGGCAAAATGACCCTTAGTTGCACACTAGAACACCTCACAGTTGCAACTTGCATGAGAAAACATGAGTTAGGGTCCTTTTCTGAGCAAGACACATGTCCTATTTTCAAGACACGTGTGTCCACTGTCCTGTGAACATGACACGTTCTAAACGTCCCACCGTTTCGTGTCCGACACGTAGGATACGCAACACGAGGGGGGGTTTGGACATGTCAGGTGACTTAGAAATATAGCTATATTGTTACCCAACCATAGGCACAAAGGCCACCCTCGAGCACCTTAACCTTGGCAGACAGAATAATTCCGGTATCAGAAAATCTCATCGGTCCACTGTTATACTTCTTGTCCCAAGAAGTAGTGCATCATACTCAGATTCTTCATCTCGAATTCAGAAGTCGAGGATTACTTGTATCCAACAACAAGGCTTTCTGAATAAGTCATCAAAATCATGCTCTTGTCACCAACACTGTAATAATATAGGTTTGGATCAACAACACTCTTGATGAAATCCAAACTCATCAAGAATCTATCTATCTGATGTAGTTTCCAACTCATGGAAGGTAGTACGGATGGAAGTGTATCGAGTTTACTGGATCAAGTGTCTCATCATAGACAACTCCCTCTGTTTGTGAGAAACCTCTGGCTATATATCTCGTTTTGTATTTCTCGACACTTCCATCAGCTGCATGCTTGATCTTATAGATCCACTTGGAAGTTACCACAGACTTCCCTTCTGGTCCCTGAATAATTTCTTATACATCATTCTTTAAGATATACTAGTATTCTTTTGTTATGGCATCTTGCCATACATGTTCTCCTGTTGCTTCTCTAAGACAAGGAGGGTTAGCATCAATGAAGTGGCTCATGATTGAAGGATAGCTCGAAAATCTCTTTTGCTTTCTCGGGATTTGCCTTGAGAGGCTTGTATATTTCTCTGCCTCTTTCAGAGTGAGTCTAGGTAGGCCTTTTATGCCCTACTGCAATATCTCTGAACATATCAACTGGAGCAATTGTATCAGCTAGGATAATGTCTGTCTCCCTCTATACTGCCGAAGGGGGAGAAGTTATTGTCTCACTGTCAATATCCATCTGAGATTCTCTGGATGTTGAAAGGCTATCTCTTCTTCAAGGACAACATCTCTGCTTGTCTCAATTTGTCTCTGACCAGGGATATAGATCTGGAATGTCTTCGAAGATTCACTGTTATCCCATAAACGTATCCTTTCTCCCTGAAGGATCTGGCTTGCACTTCTTCTCTTTGGGTACATGAAAAATACACCAGGCACCCAAATATCCTGAAGTGTTCAATCTCAGGCTTCAGTCCGGTAAAGGTTTCTTTGGGAGTTGTGTTTTTCAAAGTCTGGTGAGGACTCTTGTTCTAAACATATACTGCATCATGCATGCTTCTGCCCATAGAATCACATAAGGATTCTGATCATGCATTATTGCATTGGTTTCCTTGATGATAGTTCTATTCTTCTTCTTTCTTTAAATAGTTTTGACTCCCTCTGAGTCAAGTGGATCCTTCTGAAGGATAAACATCTTCCTTTGTTGTTAACCTGTCTGGAACAAGTAAACAAGAGGAACCAAAACAAGAATATCTCCTAAAGGAGAATAATGAGTACAACTCTAGAATCAAAATAAATTAAGGATTGTTGTCACAGCTACAACACCTACTTGTAATGTAGCAAACTTTAGAAATATAGGTTAGAGGAATGACAAATACAACAATCAAACCTGGGGTCTTCACTTCCAGTGTGTTGTTCTTCTGAATGCACTGAGATCCTTCTGGATCCATGGCTTTAGCAAGAAAGTTCCTTCCTCTTGTAATTTTTCTCATGATAATGATAGAAATAATATATATACAAATGCATACATGATGGCGCTGATATGATTTCTCCAATGGCACCTAGCTGATCTCTGTCCTCGGACATCTTCATGAAGAAGGTAGTCACAGTGTCACACTTTTGTATTACCCACAATAAGCCTTCCTCCGAAGTCTTGTCTTCCAGGAACTTGAAGTTGCTTGATCCATCAAGCTTATTTTCCATCATAGTTCTTGTTCATCATAATTTTAGATTCTTCACAAACCCTTGTCAACTGGGATAGAAAACCTAACGGCTAGGCTAGGCTAGCACTTTTAGGTTTTATTGGATTTATGACTGCCAACAATAAGCCTTTGAAATATAGGAGAACACTGGTGAGCTGAAGAGCTCCTTCAATGAGTTGCAGAAACCCTAATTTTGAAATTTCTGCAGAAATTTCCGAAACCCTAGAAACCCTAGGGTCTAAAAGTCAAAATGCTCGGAAATGCAATCTGAAGCTTGTTGGAGGTGCGCTGAAGGAGGCCGTACACTCCTATGCCCTTTTTAGCCCCAATGTCCAAGTGACAAGTGCTGAAACTCCTCAAAGAGGTAGGCCATACGAAATTTCTGGAAACCCTAGGAGGGCCATACGGTTTTGCAGAAGAGAGAGAGGAGACTTGGTAGATGCTTGTGCAATGGTTCTTTCAAGACCTATGCTCTGATACCATGTTGATTTTTCCAATAAGCAAGGTTAAGCATGAAGTTCATTCCATTTTTAGCATTTAACCATAACCATTAATGTTGCAGCAACCAAGATCACAAGAAGAAGCACCATGCGCAAGAACACAAGAAGTATCCTGGGAAACCCTTCTCAACAAGGGAAGAAAACCCAACCAAATCCTTTGCTATATTCTTCAAGAGAAAGACCTTCACCACCAAGAAAGACCTAGCACACAAGAGGGTGCTCAAACCCTAGAAGACTAGCACCCAAGAGAGGTGCGCACTTATGCCAAGTAAATGTACTTGCTGAAATTTCCAAAATCACATGAAAGATGTGTTTCCTCAATGGGGAATTTACCTTTACTTATACTAACCTAAACCTGTCAACAAAAATGTCTATTGGCACAACAGGGCTGACCTCACTAGCTTATAATATAATTAGTATTAACCAGATTAATTATCTTTTACATTAATTACCAGTCACATTAAGGTGGGGCCGACCTATACCCTTTACATTACAATTATGGTTACAGGCAGGTTTGACTCTTGAACAATATAGCAAGGGATGTGATACACCCATTAGTGCTCATCCACTAGGGGCACATCCATAGGGATGTCCATATCTTTGGCTCACTGCATTACACAGAGGAACCAGATCTTCACATGTTCAAACTTCACCTGTGCTCGTCCACAGGCACGTCCACTCTACAAATCTTCTTTCCCACTGCCTCACACAGGAGAATCACCTGGAGTTTCTCATCAACTCTGCTGCTCAGAGGAGGCTAATACATCATCTTCATTTCTGTTTACATGACGATGCACCCAACACTTTGGGATTTCACACGTTCACCTTGTGCTCAGCCACAGGCACGTCTAACTTAACAGATCGCCTTTCCCACTGGATAATCATCTGGAGTTCTTCTCAACTCTCTGAATGGAGGAGGTCATCTCTACGTTCCAGCTCTGTCTCAGGTAGGAACCACGTACCCTTCTTAGGGGCTTTCTCTCAGGTTTGTAAGCTGGAGAAAGACTCACATAGCTGCAATGATCCACATCTCACAGGTTTGTAAGCTAGAGAATGTCTCACATACCCTACAATCATTAACACCCTTGCCACCTAGTGGATCCTGGGTAACTAAGAAAGGGCAAAGGATTGAAGAGTAGTTTAATTAGGCATCCAATTGTTATTGTTTCCACCACCAAAAAGGGTGACTTGGGAGGCTACAAGGGGTGTAAGTCAGGGACGGATTCAAGGCACTATGTGTCCTCCTTGCTTGAGCGCCCAAGCATTTCGGATTTGACTTGTGGAGCTAGGGAAGGGCCTTGTTTGCCCTTCTTCTTGAGCACCCAACAATTCCTTTTGGTTGAGGGGATAACAATTTGGGGTAGTCACATATTCTAGGCTTGTATCTATCACACTTTAATCCCCCTAATTCAAGAGAGACTTAAAATCTATTAAAATCAACCAACTACATTCACAACATTGCTCTTCAAGTTTAGCTATTTACTTTCAAAGCAATCTCACTCTTTCAAGTTGTGCAATTTTACATTTCAAGCAATTTACTTTTCATGTGATTCTAATTTCCATGCAATTTCATGTTTTAAGTCACTTTCTCTCATTGTGGATATGTACATGTATTAAAGCACCTTTATTTTGTTATCAGTATTCTTTATTCATTTGGAAGTAATTGTCTAGAACTAATAGTCATTTTATCATCTAATCCATTGTGTAGATATTTCACTATCTAATTTATTTTGTAGATATCTTATTTCTCATTTCATGTTGTAGATATATATTTAATTTCTCATCTCAACAAGCAAGCTTTAGGGATATTTTAGGCACTGGTCTATTTTATTGTATTGTTAAAGAAAAGATTTGCCTGTCATTAAAAGAATTGCATTTGCATTGTTTTCTTGTCATTGGGTTGGGTTTCCCTTATAAAAAACCAAATTAACTCGTAGATAATTTATTAAAACCGAACATAGTAAGTAGGGTCTACCCCCCTTGGCTTCCCTAGGAGTGAGCCTAGACGGAAGAGGTCTAGATCGAGGTGACAATGGGTCTAGACTTAGGCTTGTGCCTCTAAGGACTGAAATATTCTAAGTTGTTAAAGTGGGAAAAATCCCTTAGTTCTGGTGTTGGACTTTCGTCAAACACTTGGCACACTTATGTAATGGATGGCTAGAAATGAAATTTTAATAGACTGTAGTATACTTCTTTGTTTAGTCTGCTGTTTGAAGTGTTTTCTACCCCCTTATACCCCCCCAATGAAATGCATGATGTATTATTTGGACATTAAACAAACCCACAAAATAATAATGGAAAAATAATCACGTTTGCATGAGCAAATCAATTCCAAACTCAGTCTGATTTTATTTAGCTAGTAATGATGAGATAATAACAGCCACAGTACAATGAAATAACTCCTTTAAAGATGAAGAGAAGGATTGTTGTCGGCACTTGAAACATCAATGTACATGCAGCAATTAAAATGTGCTCTATCTGCCACACGAGTTGAGGAAAATGGGACGGTCCAGGCATATCTAGCACAACAAATCAATGGGGCCATCTATCAGTCTTCTCTCAGCATCCTTCTACTCACCTTATGGTGTGAGTTTCCCAGCCACTATTGAATCAACCTCCACGCCTCCCTTATCTTCAACCCAGCACCAAGAAAAAGGATCCTCAGCGCGTGGGGAAATGGATAATGCAGCTAGCAGCTAACACGCTGCCCAGGAGTGTAACCAGCAGCAAAGACTCGACCAAGATCACACCCAGCAACGTCCTACTCGGCCTCAACAACCCCCACGCAGCCAGCAATGAGCAACGTCCTACTCAGCCTCAACAGCCCCCACGCAGCCAACAATGATATAGCCACTAGAAAGGGCTCGACCTCAACGAATTTAACCACCAATACAAGGTCCCTTTTTCCTCCCACAGCCCCAACACAAGACAATACGTAGCGAGATAATGTTGAATGCGTCCAACTCAGGGAAATGATCCAACCATCAACTCGTGCGAAGAGAAAATGCCATTCCTTGCCGAATCTACAAATGAAATGCTTTCGTCAATGAAGTTCTTCGAATCACGATACCAATCCCTGCAAATGAGAACCCTGAATGGCTTCTCCAATTCCTCAGCTTGGGCAGATGGTTTCACTGCCGAATCCGAGATTCCAAGGCTAGGGCAGATAGTTTCATTGCCGAATCCGAGGTGCCGAATGGGTTTCCAGCTGAAACCCTCGTTTGCTCACCGAGCTCTTCTCCCAAACTCAATTTTAAAATGAATAGTCGATAATCCCTTTTTCCCCTTCAATCGTCCTTTTATTCATTCACTTGCCTTTTCTCCATTAAAATATTCATTTAATTATTAATTGAAGAGAAATACCCTCAAAGAGGGGTTTAATAATAATAAACTCACTTTTCCTAAGTTTTCACTTTATAATTCGAAAGTTACTTTACCAGTATCGTTTCCCTAGCTCATCCGTCTAATGGTTTACGGGAAACTGTGTAAACCACCACGGTATTCCGACTGCCTAGGAAAAACGGGACATTACAGTCCTCCCTGCCCAAATTTGCTTGTCCTCAAGCAACTTCAAACCCGGAAACTGCAACACCTGTTTGTTTTCCCAAGTAGCATCCTCCATAGGTAGACCCTGCCATTTTACCAAGTAGTCCTTGACTGCCCTATCATGGAATTTCCACCCTCGAACCTGCAGGATCTCTTCGGGGCTTGTGGCCCCCCACCCCTCATCATCCCAATGGGGTAACTCTTGTGAAACAACCTCCTCAAAAGTGCCCTCCGGCTTGTACCTGTTCCCATACATCTTCTGCTGACTCTGGGCCACCCTCAGGTTCTCCTTCAGTGCTCTCAGGATGTCCTGGCTGTCCTGTAACCAACCTCGAACCTGAGGAACTCTACAGTCGCCGCATGCTATGTCTACAAAAATCAAGACCTCATAGCCGTATAGTGCTCGAAAAGGGGTCATACCGACAGACATGTGAAAGGTAGTGGGATAACAGTACTCCCCTCGATGTAACCATATCACCCAAGCGCTCTGCTGTCCTGCGATGAAGTTCCGCAAATACACTTCCGCCCAAGTGTTCCCAAACTCAATTTGTCCGTCGATCGGTGGGTGGTAACTAGTACTCGAGGTCAGATTGGTACATACCAACCTAGAAAACACCTTCCAGAAACTTCCCATGAATCTTCCGTCCCTGCTACTGACGATGGCTTTAGGCCACCCATGTAAACGGAACATCTCCCTAAAAGATAACTCGATCACCTGCGCTGCTGAGTAGTCTAAAGGAATGGTGGATAAGTGGGCAAGCTTGGTGGGTCGGTCCACCGTGACATAGATGCAATCCTTCCCTTGCATCTTCAGTAACCTGGTGATGAAATCTTTGGGGATGCCTTCCCACCCCTGATCGTGAAAGGGCGGTAATGATCCGGCTGAATGTGTGTGCGCCACCTCCTTCCCCTGGCGAACTCCGCACTACTGGAGATGCCTCTCTAACTCGTCTCTATAGGCCCTGTTATCGCTCAGTTTGTAGTTGGGCCAAGCAGCTGAAAGGTAAGGGCCAAACTGGCGTAACAGGAACTTCCCCACCCACTGTCACCTCGATGGGGAGCTCTTTCTATTTAGGGTGGCTGTACCCAAGGGAGACGTCCCTAGTAATCTAGGGTTTTGAAAGGGCAAAGTTTTAAAGGATCAAGGTGAGTTTTCCCTTTCACAGATTACCGCCGAGAAGATAGTAAAAAAGAAGATAAACCACAAAATAGGCACCTGTTTGCGAGACAAGGCAACAATAAAACTAAAATGTGCAACAATGGTTAGTGCTTCATAAATTAATGACTATCCATATTTAGTGAGCATAAATAGCAGTAATTATTGACGAAGTCAATGGTTGCAAAAAATGACTATGGCTTGTAATATTACTTGTCAATAAACACTGGAGATGATATAACATTCAAAGCATATAATCAATCTTTAAATTATCATAAAATATCATCACTTGCTCATTCAATACAAGAGTGCTGCGTCAAGCTTGCTAGAGGTGACGTCAGCCTTCTTTAGGGTTAGTTTCATAGACAAAGAGCTCAACGTTTTGCAAATAGGCTAATGAAAATTATCAACACATCAATGTCTATTGCTAGATGACCAAGCCACAACGTTTTCTATCAACCAGGAGTTCAAACTAGGCATGACGTCATCATTGGATTAGGGTTAGTGAGACGTTAGGGTTAGTTGGGGTTTCAAATTTAAGAAGTTTGAAAGTGTTGTTTTGGCACAAGAACCTCAACGTTGGAGAGTTAGACTAGTGCCTTAGGGTATTATGGAGTCAAGAAGCAAGGGCTAGGTCTCGGGAGAATCTAAATCTAAGGACAAGAGAGTTAGGCTTTATGGTGCTGCAATGGCAGGGCCATAGAGTCAAAACCCTAAGGGGAGGAGGCTCATTCCGGTGTTTCTTAAGCAAGGACTCATGCTCCTCCCTCTTTCCTTAAAAATCCTTGGCAAAAACGGCTAGCTTCAAAACATAAATCTAGGGGTGAAAAGTGTTGCAAAGGCAAGGCCTTTCAAACCCTAAAAGTCAAAACCCTAGGTGTAAAATCAATTAGGCCT
>ML854712.1:17482-28742 GCA_009831015.1 Picea engelmannii | reverse complement strand
GTCACTTATGTTAAATAAGGTTTAACTAGAGTAATTAATATTAATAATTGGCTAGTTTTGGATCCACCTAGCTCCTTTTGATATACTCAACATTTAGTAGTTAGTAGGCCTTGTAATTTTCTTATTATAAATAAGAGAGGATAGCCCTCCATTATCATCAAGAAGTATTGTTTTGGTATTGTGTTGGAAGAGTGCTCTTCTTGATCCAGGTATTGGAGAGTTCCCCAATCTATCAGGGTTTGGCTATTGTTTGCTTTAACTTGTGTCTATGTTATAGAATTGCTTTGTCTCTCATGGCTATATTGCAACTATATTGTGATCGAATGTGTCTATCATGGTATTTCTTTGATATTGCTTTGATGGTGTTGCTTTCTTCTTGTAAATACTGGTGAATGTATGGTTATGGTCCATATTTTTCTATATCTTTAAGCTCTTGTGGTTTATTCTTATTAGTGAGTTCATAACATTTTTGAGTGCATTCACTTGTCATTTTTTCATTTATTTTTATTATATAATTTTCATTTTTCTGATCTAATCTAATGAAAATGAATGCCAGCCTTGTTCCAAGACTGAAATTAATTTGATGAAAGGGATATCTGCTGATAAATTTGAAATAATCATATCTGATGAATATTTTGTATGATAAACCTAGAGGAAAAAGTTCTTTATGCATACTTGCTGTAATTTCCAGTCCGCATGATGATTTGTTGTTGCCTAAGGGCATTAATAATATTTCTTTCTTTGGTCCTGGGTAGACTGAATACTTGCATATGTCAGGGAAATGGAAAGTTTATTTTTCCTATGCAGTTTTTTTTATTTACTTTATTTCTTTTGCACTGTATGTTCTGCAGGCACCTGATAGGTTTGTTGCTGCTGCTGTCCGGAATCCTGTCTGTAACCTCTCATTAATGGTTGGAACAACAGATATTCCTGATTGGTGTTATGTGGAGGCATATGGAAAGAATGGGAAAAATGCTTACACTGAAGCACCTTCAATAGAAGATCTCACCATGTTTTATCAGTCTTCACCAATAACACATGTTTCAAAGGTAGGCTGAGGGATTTTATAGGATTATTTTGACAATGGATTTAATTACATATTGCACTTAGTGAATATTGATATTTGTATTAAGTTAAAACGTTGCTTCTATTGAGTTTTTCAGATTTCTGTATTGAATTTATTATATAGTGAGGCATCCAGGATGGGAACACTAGGCTTGATTTATTAGAGTGAGGGTAAAACTGTAAAACAACTATTGATTAGCCTGGTTGAAAGCTAACAAAGTAGTTTTTGAGAGACAACCCTTTCTTGCAAACATATACATAAGAAGTTTTCTACCAAGTAGAGTGATGTTGTCTTTAGATTGCTATGTTACAGTTTTGTGCGTTCACAAGTACTCAACCAATCAAATCCTATTCTTAATCTCAAAATATTCTTCACCAAAGAACAATAGCCCTTATAATAGCATAACTAGACCTACCAAGAGAAATGCACTTTGATGTTTTATGATTCTTGAAAGCACATGCAATAATACATATCTAGTTAATGACATTAATATCAGGCTCTTGTTGTTATTGATAATCTTGTTTTTTATCTCTTACTTATCATTCCTATATAGCTTTTGGTTGTCTAATTTTTTTGGATGGGCTCTTCCGGTCAACACATCCAAGTGACACCTTTCCGAATATGAGAATTTATTACAATGAAATTGATTGTTAAATTGTCAATACATGGTAAGCACATCTGGACTCCTAAACAAAAACCCAAGGCTAGGAAACTAAAACTGAGTTTACTCCTATCAAAACGGCAGATAAAGGAATGCTAGATCTACAAACACAAATTTGAGAAGCGGAACAGCAAGCTAAAATTACAGCAACCAATCACAACACTCTCTATTAACTGAAAGAAAGAATTACAATGCAATAAGCTCAAAACTCTAATTATCTAACCAAACCAGTGAAGCACCCTGCCCGGAATAAGTGCCCTTTGGGACAGAAGTCAATGTATGCATGCATGCACCTCTCTGCCTAGGAATATGTGCCCTCCTAAGTCTGGAAATCCTCTCATGCATGCGCCCTATCTATCTTTGGGTACTGCTCTTTTAAAGGATTGAACACCTTAGGTGCAGTACACCCTCCTCACTGAAGATCACACATCTAAAGACAATGCATGCATGCATGCATGCACCTCAACCACTGGAATCTTACAACTTCTCTTGTGCCCTGCTGAGAATTCTCTTGTGCGCTCTCTCTCCATCAGCTGCAACTTTCTTACACAAGGATTGAGGAACTGCTGCTGTTAAAGGAGAACAATTACTAAGCAACGAGTAAAATCTAACACTCCCTCTTTGTGAAAAAGGTATTCTCTACCAAACCAAGTTTCTCTGTCAACAACTCAAACTTCCTTATAGCCAGGCCCTTGGTCAAAATATTTTCCACCTGCAACTCTGAAGGAACATTCTCAAGAACCACTACTCCCTTCTGAAATTTAGCTCTGAGGAAATGGTACTTGATACCTCTCTAGGAGGTACCCTAGAGTTTTCATATTGACTACACCATTGTAAGCCCAAGGATGCAAGTTAAAGCCGTGTAAGCCATAGTGGATGATTTTTTGTAGTGGACTTCCAGACTTAGTTTGATCATGATCAATCCCCTTATGTCCCCATCTCACCATCTCTCATCTTGGATAGGATTGGAGGTTGTGACACAGATCTATTAGGACACATGATTGTGTGGAGCCACATGTCTTATGTAGGGGTGATTGCAATTTGTGGGGCATAGTCCGGTGCATGTCATGCACACCTATGTCTTCCTACATGGTTATTTCATATTGAGTTTGTAGGCATACCTTGGCCATGGTGCACTATCATTTTTGTTCTCAACATGGTAGTCTCACAAAGTTTTCATCATTGCATGTCTTTTCATGCAGAGGTTTCCGCGGAAAAAATACAACATGGGTTCAAAATGAGTAGAAAAAATTCACAAGCAAAACCCATATTGCAAAATTGTGATTGATGAAATATTAAGGGAGTTTTCATCATTGCACGCCTTTTCATGCAATGCACATCTTTAGACGTAGTGGTTTCCCGAGGGGAAAATACAACATGGGTTCAAAATGACTGGAAAGAGATCATGAGCAAAACCCATGTTGCAAAGTTGTGATTGACAAAATATTAAGGGAGTTTTCAGCATTGCACTTCTTTTCATGCAGATACACCATAGAGGCCAAAAATACAACATGGGTTCAAAATTAGCAGAAAAAAATCACGAGTAAAACCTATATCTCAGAATTTTGGTTGATGGAATATTGAGGGAGATAAGTCCCCCCAAAGGAAAATCGTCCCATTTCTTCTACAAAATCGTTGGGCACATTTTACAAGGTCAAATGATCAAGGAGTGGAATGTTTGGGGTATTCTAGAATTGGAATAATTTTGGCAAGTCAAATGTTCCTTCTCCACATGCAAAAAAATTAATATTATTCAAAGATGCTCTATTTCCAAACAAAGTGGTTAATTTAACCACTAAATGTACAAATTATCCTCTTGGGACAAATTGCAACTACTCATTAATTGATTTGACAAGTCAAACTAGCCGTTGGAAGGAAGAATAGTCAATGTAGACAAAATATAGCCATTATGCTCATTTCTCAAGGGGAAATTGTCCCTATGTTTATTTCCTCCACCAAATCAATTGGTCAAACATTATAAAAATGGAATTTATGCCATTTTGACCATGGAGTGATGTAATAAAAAATGTTATCAATGGTTTAGCCTCCAACTAATTATGGATGTGCAAACCAAGAATATTATTTTTAATGAGGGAGTTAGAAACTAGCCGTTACTAATTTTGCTTTATAAGGCTAGCTACTCCTCTCATTTAGGTTGTTGAAACTTTGTGAGATCATAATGCCATTTTACATAACTCAATTCTCTTGTGTCACTGTGGATTATATGTTGTAATGCTTGTTTTTCTTGGTCTTGGATAATTGTAATTGTATTCTTGGCATGGATTATTTAGGAGACTTGTGAAAGATATTCAATCAATCCATTGAGGGGCTACATAGTCACGTGGAAGAGAGGAAGATAGGCCTTCGTCTCCTTACTCTCTTTGTGGGATCCAAGGGTAATACACCCAAGTTGTTGGACCAACTCCTTTGGGAGTAGCTTCAACCAAGTGGTCTATTATCTCTTCGACCCAAGTTGATTGGTATCTTGGAAACCATACTATAGAGGAGCTTTCCTAGCAAGATCCAAGGAATAATCCATCTATCGGTAAAATCTCTAGCATTGGGGGCGATAGTGCTTCCACTTCTAACCGAATTGTCTAGAGATCTATCCGGCCAATCTTAAGCTCGCGGGGCCATAATTGCACAAACCGGAGACATCATAATGTAAGATTTAAAGGTAAGAAAAATCTCTCAATTTCTTCAACCATTTTAATTATAAATATTCTCGATCATCTTTTATTACAAAAAATACAAAAAAATGATACCATAGCTTTGTGTTTCAATTTTATCTTGATTAAGCTAGTAGATCTTGGGGTTTTTGCCTTGTGTGATTTCTCCCTACCCTAAGATAAATATTCTCGTGTTATTTGCTTTATTTAACATCTTTTACAAGGGTTTGTGTGAGAAAAAGTGTGCAGATCTGCACTATAACAGCCAATAAAACATTCAGATCTACACTTGGTTAGCACAATTAAAGGGTATATTTCATAAGTTTTACTTTCCTAAACCCTTTTCTTTTAAATTCCAGATCTGATTTGCTTAGTATATCTTTATTTCTGGTCATCATACAACATAACTACAGCCCAACAATTGAAATCTGTAGCAAATTTTGGGTGTTGACCTTGGGGGGATTTGAATTTTGAACCCCAAATCTGCAAAAGTAATTTCCAGCTTGCTGGAAATTAAATTTACTGCATATCTGAAGGTCCTTGGGCTAATAAACACATACATCTTGCTTCCCTAGCCTTCTTATCCACAAATCTAGCGATCTACTGCATTTTTGCACTTGTGGGAGGCCTAAAAAGGCCATTTTCCTTGCTGTTTTCTGCGTTTTATTGTGTTTTTCATGTCTGATTTAAGAGGACACCAAGGAAATTACTCGTTTTCATCTACTTTGGTCAAAGTACTCACATAGCTAGTCATCAGGAAAAGTGGTAATAACATGCCCTTTCTCTCTTGTACTTCATTTTATCATTATTTTGAAGAGTAAGGGTACGATTAGCTTGCTGTTTGGTCATTCTATTTTCTGCAGTAGCTTTTATTTCAGCCAGCATTAAAATAATTAACTCCTACCCCTTTCACCATAGCCCATCGTTTAAGGCACTGATCTACTAATTGGTTCGGTAAGGTGATTGTGTTGTGTTATAGGGAAGCCTCCCAAAGCCTTTCGAGAGTGGGAGTTGGGCTTGAACAGGAAGAGGATAGGTGTTGTGGTGACATTGGGCGCCTATTCCTTGTGTTGCTGCCATAGCAGTGTAAGAGCACGTAGGACTGTTAGTTTGCGCAGGAACAATACTGAATGTCAATTTGCTTGGAGTGATCATGAAATATTGGATCATGACAGAGCTTGATGCAACTCTAATTGTTACAATAAACAACAATTGGCTTCAACATCTCATTAGTTGACTATTGTATCAACTTGCAAAGCCAAATGACTTGACAACAAGCAATTGAAGTTGCGATGTACTCTGCCTCTGTTGAACCGAGTGCAATTGCCACATGCTTCTTCTTGAACTAGGAAATCATACCTGTGCCCAAGTTGAAGAAAAAACCGGAAGTGCTCTTTCTAGCACTTGCATCCACTGCCCAATGGGAATCAACAAAACCATGCAACAATAAATCACCACCTCCCACCTCATGCCATAATGAGTTGTGCCCTTCAAGTATTAGAGCACATGCTTGGTAGTGATCAAATGAATCTGCTGAGGTTCAAGCATGAATTGGCTCAAAGTTTAAATTGCAAAACAAATATTAGGCCTGGTATTCACAAGATACATTAGGGAACCAATCCATTGACTATACACAGAAGGATATACCAAATATGATTCTAAATCAACAAACAATTTCATGCTTGACACCATAGGAGTGGCCAAAGGTTTGCAATCCAACATCTAGAATCTCTACAAAATCTCCACTGTGTAATTTCCTTGCCCAAGGAAGACCTCACCTGCACCTTTCCAAACCTCGAGACCTAGAAAGTAATGGATAAAGATGATCTCTTTCATATCAAATTTGTTGGCCAACTTCTTCTTGCACCATGCAATGAGCTTCTCATAACTACTTGTAAGAATCAAGTCATCTACATATAAAACCAAGGAAAGAAGATGATGTTTATTATACAATTAATAAAGGTTAGGATCTGTAATATATTAGTGAAGCCCAAAGTCCGTGAGTACTCATCAATCCTTGAGTACCATGCAATGTTATCAGAACGGAAAATCGGACAAGATTGGTCGACCCAAAAAATGCGAAACCGGATTGGACCGTAAAAAAACCGGACCAAAAGTGTGCAAGTCTTGGAGGAACTGCTACTGTAGCTAAGTGTGATGTCAAGGAGGGTTCTTGGTCTGTGTCTTTGTATTTCTTGGTTAAGTGGTGTGCTACTCTTCTTAATGAAGCAGTAGAGGAGGATCTTCTGTTCGGTCTTTGGTATATCTATATTGAGGAAGTTTTTGCTAGGTTTTCTCCTCCATGAGGGTTTCCCAGGATAATCTGTGTGTCTCTATTGCTTCTGTGATTGCCTCTCTTTGAGTGATCTTATTTATGTAGCGAATGTGTTAAATGATTATAACAATAAAGAAAAACCATAACTGCTAGCT
Organism: Picea engelmannii; assembly: GCA_009831015.1. Classification (NCBI taxonomy): domain Eukaryota; kingdom Viridiplantae; phylum Streptophyta; class Pinopsida; order Pinales; family Pinaceae; genus Picea; species Picea engelmannii. Next base: position 21,916 of record ML854712.1, on the reverse strand, counting down.
GTATAAGTAAAACTTCAACATGGTATCAGAGCAGGCCTGGAAGAGACTACCTAACAATCCAGTTTTTAGTATTGTAGCTGCTGCAAAATTAGGGTTTCTGCATAAACCCTAAGTGTGACGTTTTCCCTGTTTAAGGAGGACGTTGGGGGAAGTAACCACATCTAGGAGTTCGCCCTAGGAGGGCGCATTTAGTCCCTGGATCATAATTCCGAAATTTGAAAAATAAGGGTTTCCTCATAAAACCCTAAGTTGCAGTTGCAGTGCCAGTTGCAACACTAGTTGCAATGAAAGTTTTTGTGAAGTATTGGGACTGATTTTTATTGTCCTAGTGCGCCTTACCTAACAAATCTCCAACTACCTTTAAATTACAAGTTGCAACACCTTTGAAGTTTTAAAGGTTTGTTATTTATTGTCGTTGCTGTCGGATGGTGCCACTACCTGTAGATACTGTCAGAGGTATGTACTTACATATGTTTAGACTGTATCATTATTTTTAAAGGGTATTTACAGGAGAAAGGATCTTTTGTCTAAACAACAATTGTAGATCCAGAGGGATCTCAGATCCAACACATTCAAAGGAACAATACAACTCAGGTTTGATCAATTTAATATGGCGCTACTTGTTATGGCATTATTGTAATCTTATGAATATCCAGGTTGCATTTTGATCTATTAAAGTTATCATACTAACCATTGGTCAAAATTAAAGTCAAAGTATTAGATTGATTAAAGTTGAGATTATAGAGTTTATTCCCTAACTCAGATTTCTGTTAAGATAGCATATTGTCTTAGTACAGAGGACAAGTTGAAGAAAGTACTTGTCATCTTGAGTGAAGGAGATTCAGAAGAAAAAAAACACTCATTCTTGATGACAAGACTCCAGGTTCCAGGTTAAGATTCAAATTTACACATATCAAGTTTGATAACTACTAAACACTTTAGTTGTGATAACAATCTTTGAAAAGTTTTATTATTGAATACTTGGCAGCACGTGAGCAATATTGAGATAAATGCTTGTTGTAATCATTTACTAGATATAACTAACATGTCCTCTAGGAGACACTTCTTGTTTTGTTTCCAGGTTACCATGGAGGAATGATTGATCACAACACTAGAAGAGTGTTTCTCTCATTCCTTATTATTGTATTTCTTACTTTTTACCCTTGTTTCAGGCAGGTCACAAGTGATAGCTCTAAAGGAGCTATTGTGAAGATTGTTCTTGCTATTGTTTTATTATTATTATTCTTGTCTGACGTTTCTCCCTTGTTGTTCTTGTTCTGGGTAGGTCACAGTTGATAACCCTGAGGAAGCTATAGTGACAGTTGCATGAGGCAACATATTAGATGAGACATGGAGCAGACTATCCAAGTTGTATACATGATCGTATACATCCATGTACAAAAGAAGATGAAGAAGAAGCTACTTTTGAGATACAAAGTATCTCATATGGAAATTGATTGTAAGGAGTAGAAGGCTCCAAAAATGAACGAACATTAGAATAGAACTCACAGTAGACTTGGTCAATGGATAATGAAGCCACCTTGATAGGAAGCACAATTTGTTTGAAGTCTGACTCAACTTTTCATATTAAGACTTGGTATTCAAACACCAAGTATATCCTGCAGATACTGAAGTTTTTGTAGACTCAGAAGAAATCAAGACTCAGAGTAAGCCTGATCTCAGAAAGGATCAGATGGGAAAAAGAGACATCTTGCAGGACCGACAGACAGATGCCATGAGTTGAGAGGACTAGATCGTAGCTTTAGAGATTTCTAGGAGACGTGAAATCTCCTGGGAAGATTCGCTTGTTTGAGTAACAGAGGAGGAAGCTAGTCAGAAGGATTGGTATATGGATTTTCCCCTGAGACTAGAAGGGAAGTCAGTGGTGACTTCCAAGATTGATCTAACAGATCAAGTATGTTGCATATACCAGTATAGAGATATGTAAAGCCTGATTTATGTCCAGAGGATTCTCCTAGCAAGAGGAAGAAGACTATGATGAGATACTTGCTCCAGTAATCAGAAGAAGTATATATAGAACAACCATGATCCATTAAAAGAAGCCGATGCAGTATGAGATTTAGAGGGAGAAAATGAATCTGTCATCGTGATGGAGTAGAGGAGCTACTCTCAGAGTTCAACAACTACAGTGAGAATGGAGCAATCATTCTCAACTTCAGAAATAACAACTGTAGGTGTAGAGTCCTGGTTCCAGAAGGAACAGTTGCAGAAAAAGTAGAGGACATACTCTCAGGCAATGAGACAAATAGTGCTTTGCAGAAAGCACATAGAACCAACACATGATTATGCAGACTGAGTTGCAGATGAACAAGTGTACCAGGTTGGTACAATGTAATGTGAAAAATTCGATTTCGAGGTACAGGACAGGAAGACTCATGTCTGCAAGTTGAAGCAAGATCCAAGAGCCTGGTATAGCAGGATTGATAGTTTTTCTGATGAGCTTGGGGTTTACCAAGAGTAAAGCTGATCCCAATCTTTACTTCAAGATTGTGGATGATGGACCAGTTATATTGCTGCTACATGTGGATAACTTATTCTTGACAGGTGAAGAAAAACTCATCACAGAAGAAGCTTGCCGCTGAATTTGGAACGAGGACCTAGGCTTGATGCACTATTTCTTAGGTCTTGAAGTATGGCAGAGCCTAGAAGAGATTTTCCTTAATCAAGGAAAGTATGCTGCGGAAATTCTGAAGAGATTCGATATGATGGATTGTAAATCCATGGCGACACCCATGTAGACGAATTTGAAGCTCTTGGTTGATACTTCGTCAGAGTTAGTTGAAGATTATTGGTTCGTTGATGTATCTGATGAATACCAGTCTAGATATATGCTTTGCTGTGAACACCTTGAGTCAGTATATGGTGGAGCCCATACGTGTTCACCTTGTAGCTACAAAGTATGTGATGAGATACCTTAAGGGTACGTTGGACTATGGCCTTTGTTATACTGGAGACTTTGACTTCAGATTGTATGGCTATATTAATTCAGATTGGGCTGGAAGTGCTTCAGACAGAAAAAACACTTCAGGATGTTTCAGTTTAGGGTCAGGCATGACTTCGTGGCAAAGCAGGAAGCAATCCAGTATTGCTCTTAGTACGGCAGAAGCGGAGTACATTGCAACATACTTTGCCAGTTATGAAGCCATATGGCTTCGGAAGTTGCTGACAGGTCTGTTTGATCTGGAGATGGAAGCTACCATGATTCTATGTGATAACCAGAGATGACAGAGAACCCAATGTTCCATGATAAGACGAAGCACATAGAGATCCGGTATCACTACATTCATGACATGGTGGAGAAGGGAGCTGTAAAGCTCCAATATGTTGGCACAGATGAGTAGGTTGCATATGTGTTGACTAAGTCTCTGTCTTGTGTGAAGTTTGAGTACTTCCGAGACAAGCTTGGTGTAGTCCGAAAGGGGGAGTGATGTTGATGATACTATGGTATCCTGACCAACAACGAGTAGCTCAGTTAGGATTTTATATCCTAGGGGACCGATCATCCCTGGGCAAATCCTGAAGGTCTGGTAAGGATGGTTTGTCAGAGTACCTATGCATGTATATGCCAGCTGTGGTCAGTAGCAGTGTTTTAAAAACCGTTGAACCGAAACCGAAACCGGTCGGTTTGACCGGTTTGATGGTCGACCGGTTCAAACCGGTCAATAAACCGAACCGGTCGGCCGGTTTATTACTAAACCGATCGGTTTATGACCAAACCGGCCGGTTTGGTCCCAGAAACCTAAAACCCTCTAAAACCCCCTAAAACCTAAAACCTAAGTAACAGAGAAGTACTTGGCTCATGTTTTCTCATGCAAGTTGGAGTTGTAAGGTGTTTTGGTGTGCAATTGAGGGTTATTTTTCCTTATTAATGCTATTTAAGGAGGTCCCCACCCCCTCCATTTCACCCACCCGAGTAAGTAATGGTAATGTTAAATTCTTAAAGTAAAAGTGACATTCTCCTTTATCTTTCATTAACTGACATTCTCCTTTATCTTTCATTTTCATCCTTTTACTTAAATTTTTAACATTACCATTAATTGTTTCAGGATGTTTGAGAGTGGTTCCAACCTCATTGGACTTCATATGGAGAAAGTAGAATTTTAGGTCTCATTCAAAATTCAGTAGACTTAACAGTTTTCAGGATTTCAAGATTGCAATGTTTCCACTGGATTCTATCATGTATGAGGGTATGGAACTGACATTTAATGAAGAGAACCAAGCCCTTTATGTACCTGGATGTTGCTGGCGTTGATTGTTGAACTCTTTTGTTACGACCCCAGTAAAAATGTACCCTTCACTCAAGTATAAACTCTTCTATTGAACTCTTCTCTTTGTAGTTTGTCGTCGTGTCCTGTGACTTAGTAGTGTATGTGCACACCAACCTCCATCTTATATACAAGCTAGAGCCGATCA
>ML854710.1:17267-28743 GCA_009831015.1 Picea engelmannii | reverse complement strand
TGTGTTTTTTTTTCTTTCTAAAAGCATGTTTTTTTTTTCTTAAAAAAAATATAATAGAAAAATGTGTTTTTCCGCTTTAAATAAAAAAGAAAACATGTATTTAAAGTTTCTTTTTTCAATTTATTTTTTTGAATGTAAATTAAAAAAATAAAATAAAATTGATTAATAAATAAAATACCACTTTTTTTTTATTTACAAGCTCATTTGAAGCTCTTTGTTTGTGACAGTGCTAGTGACAGCTAAGTGTTGAAGTTACTTCACACACACCTATGATTTATTTTTCCTAAGTTTTTTTCTATGTTTATTAGTCATTATTTAGTCCTATATTTTAGGAAGAATATTCCTTTAGGGAGATTATTCTCTTCAGTTTTCACATTAGTTTGATCAGTTGAGTGGAGTCTAGATTATACATTCGGATTATTACCATGCAACATTGAGATGATCACCAGCTAATGCACATTGTCTTTGTTATAATCACCAGAATAGTGCATTACCCATGATTCCTTGATCTCCTCCTCACTTCACTATGTTTCAGTCAGTTAACTAAAAATTGATAGACTAGTTAACTCAACTAGGTGGCAGTTGTTGGATCATGTTGTCATCAATGCCAAAGGATTGATGTCAAAGGAACAATGTCTTGTCATAGTATATTGATGTAGTGATTGATGGATCATGTATTGACCTTGATGTCAATGGATTGATGTCAAGAGGAGTTATAGTCATATGCATAGATGAAGATGGATCAATGAGTTGTCATTGATATATGATGCATAGTTGGATTGATGTAAAGGTGAATCATTATTGTCTTGTCATGTTTGTACAAATGGATGAACACCAAATTTGTCCCCTTATGGTGAAAGCTCTCATGGGAAGATAGTTTACGGTGAAATCCAAAGTGGTTATTGTCTTGTCATGGTTGTACAAATGGATGAACTCCAAAGTGGTCCCATTATGGTGAAATCCCTCACAGGAAGACGCTTTGTGGTGAACTTCAAAGTGGTCCCCTTATGGTTAAAGCACTCACAGGAATACGCTTTGTGGTTGAGTTATCCTAGAAGTATCGTCAGAGAACCCATGCTTAATTATGGAATAATGACATGAAGATAAGTGAATTTTTCAGTGAAACTATCCTAGATGTATAGTGTTTGTCAATCCATTTTTGGTGGTATGTGGTACATCACATAACTCCTCACGGCTTGAGATTTATGGCCTTACGAAGTTGAAGGACCCTCATATGTTGGCTTGAAGCCCCAAAAGGTCAAGGAAGTCAAAGTTCTTGCAAAGAAGATATTATTTTAATAATAAAGTGAAGTGATAAAGTCAAAAAGGATTATTTAAATAATAAAATAAAGTGACAACGTCAGGATTATTTAAAGTGAAGTGACAAAGTAAAAAATGATTATTTAAATAATAAAGTGAAATGACAAAATCAAAGAGGATTATTTAAATAATAAAGTGAAGTGGCAAATTCAAAGAGAATTATTTAAAGTGAAGTGACAAAGTCAAGGAGGATTATTTAAATAATATAGTGAAGCTCCAAAGTAAAAAATGATTATTTAAATAATAAAGTGAAGTGACAAAATCAAAGACGATTATTTAAATAATAAAGTGAATTGACAATGTCAAGGAAGATTATTTAAATAATAAAGTCAATGGATAAATTTCTAATTATGGAAAGTGGTTATAAAAAGGTTAACCCTAAAACGAGGAAAATGGGTTAAGTGGTCAAGTGGCTATTGGATACATGGACAAGTGGAAAATTAGGCAAAGTTAGACATAGGTGACTATGTGGACAAAGTGGCCTAGAAGATGCTTCCAAGGAAGCTACTTGGAGAGTATAAATAAGAGGCAAGAGTCTCTTGTGAAAATCATCTCTTGAGCATAGCTTGAAGATCTATTCTGATTAAGAGAGGGATTGGAACTTCTCATGGATTCCAATGGAGCCTTGAGTGTGGATGGATGTCAGGTTCTTGAAGTCTGAAGCAAGTTCCAGATCTGCATTCTATGGGCTCAGATCTACCATACAAACTCTAGTATGGTTACATAGTTGTCTTGATAGATACTTTTACTTATTGTATGGTGAATGATTAAGACATTCTTGGTATGGATTTTGTGATATGGTTATGTTGGTCGATTGATAGAGTGAGCAACACTCTTATGATTCAGTACTAATATGATTACCATAGTATATTGGTTGTAAATACACGATTAAGTAAAATTCATATTGTATGGTTGAGGAGCATGAGTAAGTTGTGGGAGAGCATAGATTTGTTTTGATTGGTTATGGTTCAGATTGGACAATGAAATATTGGTAGGACGTGTACATACGCATGTTGCACTACTGACAGGTTGTGTACCTGTTGATAGATTGGTATCTGTTGAGGATTGATTCCTCTTTTCAGTTGGTGCCGAGTTGTGAATGTTGAGTCTTGCATTATAGAGTTGGTTCACTTGTGGAGTTGTAACTCTATTTAGTTGTTGTTGATAACCCAAGGATTGTAGTCCATAATAAAAAGAAAATTGTACGTATATCTTGTGTTCTTTGTGTTCCTTGTGGTGATGACTTATTGATGATATATATTGTTGATGTATGTTCACATTTAACTGGTTATAAATGATAGAAATAAGTGATAAGTAATTGGTGATTGCTAACTAAGAATTTTTGTGAAAGGAATTGAAAAATATCCCTACACTGATTCAACCCCCCTCTCAGTCTGGTCGATGTGTCCCTGATCTCCTCCTCACTTCACTTTGTTTCGGTCAGTTAACTAAAGACTGGTATACTAGTTAACTAAGCTAGGTAGCAGTTCACTCCCGTAACTGCCCAAGAAACTAGACTAGGTGGTAATTTACTCCTATAAATACTAGTGTGTTTCCAAATCACTCTAGCCCACCCCTATGTTACATTGTATTCTCCTCTAGTGCACAATGGTTGAGTTATACAGAGTAGATCATGTTTAAATTATCATTCATTCATTTTGGTTAATCAGAATTCTTCCATTCTTGGTTCTCTTTTCTTATATTTTCTTTGCAATTCTTCATGTCAATTCCCAACTAGATCTATTATGTGAAAGTTCAACATATTTACATGGTATCATAGCTGACGGACTGCTAGGGAAAAGACACACCAAATTATTTTTGCAGGTACCGAAGATTGAATTCTTTTGAAAAATGGATTTTTCAAAAGAATTCATTCTTACACCTTACAATTAATTTGCATGGACGGATAAGATGATAATGCATATTCACATCTTATGATTTTATAGGTTAACCATTAACACATAGAAATAACCAACATAAGCCATAGAAAAATCCAAGTATCTAAATCGAATGGATGAAGAATTCAGAAAAATTTGCAGTCTCATTTCTCTCGATCTCACTTTTCACATATTTTCTTGTAAAACCATCAATGAATCCTGGAACACCATGGAAGGGATCTTTTTAAAACATAATGAGCTGAGGGGACACATTCTCTAGGTGGAATTTCTCACAATGGATCCAAAAATTTTCGACAATCTCCAAGATTTATTTACCAAATATAAGGATTTAGTGTCGCAACTCAAGGCTTGTGGGGTTGATAAATCTAAGAAGGAGAAGCAAATGGTTCTCACCATTGTCTCCAAACTTGGTCATGAATTCTCAATGTTTCTATCCACATTCATTCAGTTAGATTCACCTTTGGAGCCACCTCGAAGATGCCTTCTCTTGAAGAATTTATCAAATCTTTGACAAAAGAGCAGACCAAGCTCATCAACATGGGAAAAATAAAAGGCCTAAAGGCACATGAACTTACTGTGCAAGATGGAAGAAGTCATCAATATCATAAATCTAAAGATAAAGACAAAAGAAAATCTCATGAAAATCTGAAGAAGGAAGGGTACTCAATACCCTTCAACGATGCCTTTGGATCCAAAGGTGGAAAGGGAAGAAAATGAGAGAAATGCACATACTTACATAAATCATTCCATATAGAATATGCATGTATGTAGAAACAGATATATCTAATGAGCCAAATAATTCAGCAAAACAAGCTTGGAGATCGCATCCCCGAGGGTTCCAACAAGAAGAAGCCAGAAGATTAGAATCCCAAGAAAGGGAATTATATCCATGCTTTGATTTCCATCAACTCCTCTCATGATGCTTAAATTGTAGATTCAGGAGCATCACATCACATGGTTGACACAAAAGAAATATATTCTTCATTGGATGCATGCAAAGGTATTTATGTTCTGATGGGGGACAACTCTCTAGTCAAGGTCACCGACAAAGGAAGGATTGAACTCACTAACGCAATCTTTGAGAATGTGTTGCACATTCCAAAACTTTCTTTCAATCTTATCTCCATGTATCAGATGAAAAATTCCAACATTGGAAAGAAATTCATATTCACGCCTAATGTAGTGGATATCTATGACATGCAAATCAATTCCAAGGTTGCTACCGAGGAGGTAAATCATTTATCTAGGCTTTACACATTTTTTGAATTTATTGAACCAGATTCTACTTTACTGCTCACCCATGTTGACAAAAGAAGTAGGATATGGCATGAAAGGTTCATAAATTTGAATTTCAGATATATGCAACATCTTAGCAAGCAAGTATTGGTTTATGGTCTACCAGATATCCATTTATCCAAAGGAATTTGTGAGGGATGTGTTCTTGGAAAACACCCTCATGAAAAATTCGACAAAGGAAAGAGTTAGAGAGATTCCTCTCCTTTAAATATGATCCATACTGACCTCATGGGACCTTTTCTACATCCATCAATAAAAAAATCAAGGTACATGCTCATTTTTGTTGATGATTTCTCACACTTCACATGGATTTTCTTTCTCAGGAAAATATCAGAGGTCTTTCAGCACCTAAAAGATTTCAAAGCTCTCATTGAGACACAGTTAGGAAATAAAAACAATGTCCTTTGAACTGATAACAGGGGAGAGTATGTCAACCATGATATCCAAAATATTTGTCATGAGGAAGGGATTCAATTGTAGCACACAGTTCCCTATACTTTGCAACAAAACAAAGTTGTTGAGAGGAAAAAAATATCTCTAAAAGAGATGACATCTTGCATGCTACATGCAAAGTCACTTCCATGGAGATTATGGGCCAAAGCACTTAATTGTGGAACCTACATCCAAAACATATCTCCCCATAGATATATCAAGGATAAGACCCCCTACAAGGTTTGGAGGGATGTCAAACCAGAAGTAACCCACTTTTGTATTTTTGGTTCATGTGCATGGGCTCAGATTCCCTCTCAAATGAGAAAGGAACTTGGTCCATAGAGAACAGTGTGAATATTTGTTGGATACCCTCACAATGTGAAGGGATACAAACTTATTTATATTTCCTTGGACTAGATCATCATTGAGTAAAGTGTCCAATTCATGGAAAGTGTCTCACATGTACATCAACATTCGCATGCAAAGACCTTTGTTCTTCCAGCTGTCAGAGATGATGAGCATGCACATGTCGAATCTTCTTCAAATGAAATTTCTGATTCAGAGGATTTAGATGATCCAGATACAAAGTTAGTACAGTCAAATGCAGAGTTAGAACATCTAGATGCATATGCAAAGGCAGAGCAGAGGCCCAAGTGGCTGCGCTCACTGCCACTGAACCATTTCCACCCAGACATCTTTTCTTGGTTCAATCTTCAAATCTAAAGTCTTATAGCAAGGTTGTTGGAAATACCTTTTTGGAATACGCCATGCAAGAGGAGTATAATTCCCTCCTTGAGAACCAGACTTGGGATCTAGTTCTCCTTCCTTCTGGAAGGAACCTTGTCATGTGTTTTGCATTTATTAGCATGTGTTTTGCATTTAGCATGATTTAGGTAAATTTTGAAAAAAAAAAGTTTTGCAAATGTGAAAATGCTACCATGCCGAGTGTGTATAATGGGTGTCTTTGTGAAAAAAAAACTAAAAGCATAGGAATGGGGACGATGTGAATCTAAAAACCTGAGATTATGGAATAGAGCAAAGAAGGGAGAATATGTAACAAGAAACTAAATTCTACGTGGGAAATGAAGTGTAAGAATATTAAACATTCATCCATGCAAGGCTAATTTGGGTATTTAAGCTCTAAGGGAGAAGACCTTCAAGCGGGAGTGAAGGGATTTTTTAATATTTTAAAATTTTGGGTATTTAAGTTCCAGGTCGGATTGAAGGGATTTTAAAAAAATTTAAAAATAGGGTATTTAAGTTCTGAAGTAGAAGGCTTCCGAGCCGGATTGGAAAGGTTTTTTTTAATTTGTGAAAGTTGATTTTGATGCTAAAGTGCTTAGAGGAGATTTGGTTAAAGTCTCATAAATTAGAAGATATATTTTACCTCTCTAATGTCTCCCCTCTTAAAATTGTGAAAGTTGATTTTGATAGTAACGTGCTCAGAAGACATCGGTTAAAGCCTCATAAATTATAAGATATATTTCACCCATCTCATCTAATCTAATCTATCCTATCCCTTTGCTTTCCAAGTTGAAAAAAGTAGTTGAAGCATGCGGCATATATTATTACACTACATAGGTACAAGAAATAAAAAATTGTAAATGATTAAGTAATAAATATTAATATGATCTATTTATTTAAACGGTTTTATTAAAAATGGGGATTAACAAGAAATAAAAATAGTAAATGATTAATTAATCAATATTATGACAATTTAAATACAATTCTTTTGTTCATATGTCATTGTGATAGATAATAAATTAATATAATTTTTTTATTATAATATCTTTTATTTTTGATATTTTCTTTTGATTTTATAAGAAATTTTCATTAAAAATAAATGATTTTTTTTATATTTATATAATAAATATAATTTTTTAATATGATGATAATGATGATGATGATGATTAACGTCCACTAAGACCTAATTGGTCTATCGGACCTTAAGAGGGTAAGTGATTACTTGTGATTCTTTAGAATTTTGTTTTTGTGCTCGAAAAGCATTAAGAGAAGCTTTCCAAGATCACCATACTTTTGTTGAGTTAAGAGGTTAGGAAGGTTGGTAGTGTGATCAATATTTTGAAAATGAGATCTAATATGGGTATAGCCTAGACAATCTAAGAGAAAGTGCTTTTCATCTTCAACCTTCTTAGTGTCACAAAGGTGACACACTCTTTCATCCCATGGCGTTTTAGGAATGACCAATGCCCAATTTCACTATGGAACTCGTGAGAATTTGTTCTTATCATAGCAATGCTTATTTTTTTCTTTACACTTGGAAAAAGAGATAGATAATTTTGATCTTCTAGATTAGGGTGGATTACATCTTTATAATACCTTAATAGTATCTTTATTCTGTAAAATGGTTTCTTCCATTATTCCCCAATAGTTTAGCCAAGATTGGGCATCTTTATGCCATCCTCACTTGAGTCGATGGTGGTTACGACTTGATTTGGAAGAAATTTTAGGTAGCCTCTTGTCTTCCATATTGTTTAACTTGTTCTTATACATTAGGTATCTAGTCATAGCCATGCTCTCAATAGGGGAGAGGCTAGTTTCTATGAGGATGATGGGATAGGGCATATTTCCTTTAATTTTGAGATTATAGGTTATAAAATTCTTTTGTATTTTCTCTATCTTTCTCCAGGATTCACGAGAGATACTATAGCCCCATACCTCACATCCATAAATAATAATAGGTGTAACAAGAGTCTCGAAGAGGATTTTCTTCTTATCCCAACTCCAAAGTTTAGCTAATTTACAATTGTTTTCAAGCCCATAATAAGCTTTACATCCCCCGATAATCCTTTTCTCAATGCTATAATTCCAGTTAAGCTTGTGGTGAATATCAATTCCAATATATTTGTATGAATTCACTTCCTCCAAGTTGTTGTTGTCATATACAAAGGTATCATAAGGGATCTTATTGGATTTAATAATCATGACCTTACTCTTATCAGTATTAACAGTCATACGCATATTGGAGAAAAAATCCTTGAGGATTCTTAGTTGGTTTTCAAGATCATGGGGACTTGGTTCCATAAGAACGATATCATCAGCATAAAGAAGAAGATTGATGACTATACCAATGAGTGTAGGGCCGACCCAACCTGCTTTTTCCAAACATTCTTCTAATTTATCAATGTATATGCCAAAAAGGGTAGGGGACAAGGGACAACCATGTTTGACTTTGATATTGCAGTTAATGTCTTTTGACCAGCCCTCAGTGTTTTTAAACTTAGCAATAATGTTCTCATACATCCTTATTGCATCAACCCTCAACTCGAGAGGCACTTTTGTCTCTTCTAACCTATTCCAAAGGTTTTTCCTAGGAGCCATGTCAAAAGCTTTCCTAAAGTCAACAAAACAACAAAAAAGATTGGTTTTAGTATTGCGGAACTCATCTACAATGATCCTAAAGGTAACAAGATGGTCCAAAGTTGAATGATATCTCCTAAACCCGGCTTGGCCTTTAGCTCTTTTACCATGACTTTCTAGCAAAATGCTAATCTTCCTTTCCAAAATGATTTCATAAATCTTGGCTAAAATCGGGCTAATCATAATGGTCCTATAATTAGAGGGAATGTTTTTATCCACATTTTTAAAAATAGGAATAATAAGGCTTTGTGTCCAGGGTTTAGGGAAGCCCTATTTGACTGCTAAATTGAAGAGCTTGTGTATGTGAGGGATAAGGATTGGCCCTCCGATTTTAAAAAATTCAGCTTGTAGCCTTCAATGTCCTTAGGTTTCCCATTTGCGAGCCGCTTAACCCCGAACTCTATGTCATCTAAAGAAATAACTTATTCATTTGTAGGGACAATAGGAATGGTGTCCATGGCATTAGGGAACTCGTAAAGACTTTTAAGTTAGGAATTCCAGTCCGTTAAGGGAATCCTATTATTTTATTTAGTATTGTTAATAGATGATTAAAATGTTAAAGTGTATTATTATTTCTACTTACTGTTACATGTCTCTTTTAAATTACACTCTTTTTTTTTTATTTGTGCTAGTCATTCATATGACCACATTTAATCACCTTATGTATTTAAGAATGCTAAATATAAAAATCATGAGCATGGCATGAAATATCTTAATTTAATCACCTTATGTATTTAAGAATGTTAAATATAAAAATCTTGTATTTAAGAATGCTAAATATAAAAATCATGAGCATGGCATGAAATATCTTAATTTAATCACCTTATGTATTTAAGAATGTTAAATATAAAAATCATGAGCATGGTATGAAATATCTTAATTTATTGAAATATATTATATGAATCATCAACTTAAAATTAAAAAACTAAAATTGGTAAGATTATTAATAAAATGGATTAACCAAAATACATTTAATATAAAAATCATGATAATGCCATGAAATATCTTAATTTATTGAAATATATTATATGAATCATCAAATTAAAATTAAAATACTAAAATTGGTAATATTATTAATAAAATGGATTAACCAAAATACATTTAACTTTTTGGCTTAACTTAACTTGATAAATAACAAATGTCTTCTATTATGTATTGGTTTGTTAATAATTATGACTATCAAATGACTTGGTTGAAAGATGGTTTGTTAATAATAATGACTTGGTTAAAAGATGTTGATTTTTAAAAGAGATATGTTCCATATATTCAATGATGTTATCTTTTTAATATTGTTTGTTACTATATTTTATTTTTTTCATTATTTTATATTTAAATATTATTAATCAATATTACTAATTTTTTTAATTTTTATAAGACAAGTAGTGTCAAAAAATTTAATGGATTTTTAAAATATATTTTTTAATAATATAATTAAATTCATTTTACAAAAATATTAAGATTAAAACATATTTTAGTAAACACGATAATATAATATTAATGATTTATTCATTCATATATATATATATATACTTACTTCAATTACACCCCATGATATATTAACAATTGTCCTATCCATAAAATGTGTTAAAAATATTTGAATCTAAAGTTTCATAAATGAGGGAGGTTGTTAAGCATAAGTATTGTGTTTATACTATATGTTGAGCATGTTGATGAAGGGGAAGGGTGTTATCCTCAGCCAATATATACATAATCTATATACATAATTTTTCTTCTAGAAATGCACATATATAGAAGTCGACTTTTGTAAATATGCAACAGAAGATGATGACTTCCATATTTATGTGCTTCTATATATGCGCATTTACATAAGTTTCCTTGTATAAATAAGCATATACATAGGTGGTTTCCTTTTGTAAATGTGCATATACAAAATATGGTCACTTCCCATTTCCTTATATGTATATTTATGGAAAGCGTTGACTTCCATATATGAACGCTTTCTTATGTGCCCATTTATGGAAGTTGGCTTCTGTGTTTGTGCATTTATAAAATTTGGCTTCTGAAAATGCCCATATACAGAAATGGCCTCTTTCCATGTATGTGCATTTACGAAATCACTTCTGTAAATTCTCATATACTGAATATGACTTCCATAAATGTGCATATATAGAAGCACTTCCCTAAATGTGAAAATATGGAAGTTGCCTTCCGGAAATGTGCATATATGGAAACCAAATTTCATAAATGCACAATAGAAGTTGATGGCTTCTATATATGTGCATATAGAAAATCCTGTTGGAAGATTGGTTCTTGTCATTGATGTCAACCCTAGTTATGGGTTTTTGACCGCAAGATTGATAAATGTATTTGGACATGAAGGAAAATGCACATGCATATACAACACCCATGAATGTATAGTATGCATCATGTTGTTTCCGGTGGTATTTGGCACGTCACGTGGATCCTCATGGTTGAGGAGAAATGAATTTTTGAAGATGACAAAGTGAATTGAAGAAGGAAGTACATGTAGGCCCTGAAAATAATTAAAGAAAATAATTACAAAATAAGAAAGGTTCAGGTCAGCCCTAATGTTAAAAGGAAGTGACATAAATGGTATAAATAAACATCATTATACATTCAATTCATACAAGTCGAATATTAGAGGTAATAAAAAGATAAGAAGGCCGGATTTCAAGGGAGGAATAAGTCTTTTGGTGATGTGTTCTAAGGTATGTTATTTTCAGGTCATCTTACCATTTTTGCTATAACTTTTTTTCTAGAACAATTCAGATGGTGAAATCTCTATGGTATTGATAAGACATATCAAGGTACCTCTAGTAAGAATTTCATCTCTTTATTCTCTATAATTATGGAGATACACTCTATGGAAGATAGGGTTTGTGACCAGTCCTGAAGCTATTCAATAAACAAGTGTTCCAGGTAAAACAGTCATAACTTTTTCATACATAATCTAAATGAAGTGGCACCACTTCCATTGAAAATATTACGGAATGTAGTTTCTTATGTGCGAGTTTCAGAATCAGATGTTACATATCGAGCACGGGGCATGCTCTACAAGTTGGTTCTTATGAACAGACCAAAATTCAATAAAGTCTACCACTTTGTCTATAACCTCTTTTTGGGGAGGATTCAAGGAGTAAAAATTAGAGGAGTTTCAAAGAATACAT
>WSFP011386418.1:0-28743 GCA_009831015.1 Picea engelmannii | reverse complement strand
GTTTTGAAGTAAATTTCTGAAACTTGTTTCAAGAGTGATCCTTGGCGTGACTTTTTGAGTGTGTGCTATAAGTACACCTTTATTCAAGCTCTAGTGGATATCGGTGAGACTAGACTTGCAGCTAGTCATGTGCAAGGTTTCAAGCCCTTGTCACTATGCAAGAAGAGAGGAAATCACCTTAGCCACCTCAAAAGAAGTCAAGGAATGCAAGCAAGAACGACGAGGAGTTCTTCTCTACCTCAGTCTTCTCGGGAAGACCAAAAGCAAGATTGAGCATGATTGCAGACTAAGGTAAGTCTTGTACTACTTTCTTTATTTGATTTTATCATTACTCTGTAGTAGCTTGCTTTTGATAATGAAGAGTATTATCCCTGGTGTGGGAGTCCAATTTTTTTCTTGGTTGGTCATTATCCTAATACAGGAGGTCATTTTGGTTGTTATCCCTTCGGGAGGCTATCTTGGTTATTATTCTAGTACAAGAGGCCATTTTGGTTGTTATCCCTTCGGGAGGCCATCTTGGTTATTATCCTGGTACAGGAGGCCAAGTTGGTTGTTATCCCTATGGGAGGCCAGATTTCTTATTTCATTATTGAAGGGCTATTATCCCTGGTACAGGAGCCCATTTGTGTTGGTTGGTTATTATCCTAAGTATAGGAGGCCATTTTGATTGTTATCCCTACGGGAGGTCATCTTGGTTATTATCCTAGTACGGGAGGCCAACATAGTACTGTAGAGGTAGTAGAGGACCTGCGAAGACATGGAATGTCTCCAGGTTAGCAACACTGAAAAAGGAAGATGTCTATCCTTCAGACTTCAGAGGGAGTCACTTGACTCAAAGAGAGTCAAACTATTTGAGAAGAAGGAAGAGACAGTACCTTCTCCCCCTTCAACAGTTCATAGGGAGACATTTATTGATCCAGTTGATCCCGTAGCTCCAGTTGATGTTCCCAAGAGACATTGCAGTAAGCCGGAAGAGGCCTACATGGGCTTGACTGTTAAAGTTTCTTGCTTAATCTGTTATTATTAATCTTCATTATAACAACAGCATAATAAGGATCTTACTGAAAGAAACACAATCACAGAGTACACAAGCATTTATCCTACTGGATAACCATCGTCGCTGACAACACCACTCCCAAGGCTACCAACTAAGCCATGGGCCCCACAAAACACTCCTCCCCTATCTCATATTCCACTTGGGCGGAGGCCCCCCCACAACAACAAACTACTTAGTGCAGGTCGTTAATCAGTTAGATGGGATTACCCTCACAATACCATAGGGGAATGAGCTCCAAATCAAGTAAGGAATGAAAATAGATGAGTGACCATTTTTGGTTGTACTCTACCATGTTGCCCTAGTTTTGCAATATTAACAAAAGTGATTAGCTCCCAAAACCTAACTAATTCTTGGGAAATGTGGGCCAAATCACACATGCAAGGTGGGAGCTTGAGTCTATAAAAGAAAGAGACAACATTGACACCAAGGATTAGGAATTTTCTATTGTTATGCCATTGAGATTTTGAGAGAACCAAAAGCGTAGTGCTGTAACAATTTCATTTGGTTTATCTAAGAGGGATCAATCACATTGATGTTGTCTTTCTTCCCCTCCGTTCCTCATTCTTTTTGTAAATTGGATTTGAGTTATACGCTGTGTGAAGGGCATCAAGGATAGAGGCTACCTAGCCTCCTTGGCATTTTCTTTTGTGTTGTATTCTTAAAGTATATTATTTTGTAATCAGGACCAAGTCATTTTTCCACTAGTGAATTAATAAAAGCTTCAGCAAGTTACTATTGCAATTTGCTCCCTACCAGTTTATTATCTCATCTCCTTCTTGTATAAATTAATGGATCTATGTGTACGTGTATGCTCATTTAATTTTCTTTCTCATGAGAATGAATGTTAAGAAAATAGTGTTGGGGTCTCCTCTTAAATTCATTTTTATGCTTCTGTCTTATGTCTTCTAAAGATAAATCATGAACAAAACCTCAAGCTATTTAAAATGTAGTATTTTGTCAGAATTCTTAGACCTTCATTTTTTCTTTGTTATGATGCTAGAATGAGTTATGAATCATGATGTGAGAATGAGAGCATAATATTGATTTATATAGTTGAGACTAGAGCTAACTCTTTTACCAGATGCTTGCTACATTCTAAATTACAATTTTTTGGAGTCTTGTGTTACTGACATGCAATTTTCGTGTTGATGCAGGATTATATTTCGTATTTGCAAATACTATAATGAGATTCAGAACTTAGAAGAACAAATAAAAAGATGGAAAGAAACCTAGTTGTTTTCCAATATTTTATTAGCTCATCGACAAAGATTCACTATTTAGCTAGTGAAGATGCCTGAAATCATCATCGAACGTGTAGATTGTTGCAGGATCACAACTCTTGTGTTGGGCTTATGGAGCCTGGATTATATGGCATAGTCATAGCTAACATTATTTTTGACATGTTTTGACTTATAAGGTCATTACAATAGGTTCATGTGTCACGATTTTACATTTGCCAGAGGCAAGATTATTTCCCATTTAGCACATGCCACGTGCACTTTCAGATTTCATTTTGAAATGGTTCTTTCATATTAAACATCTTAGCTGTTTTTCTATTCCGTCTGCTTTACTCAATTTTATTTCAAAAAATTATTTCTTTTGTTTGAAAGTGCTATCGATTATTTATATGGAATCATTTGGGAGCATCATTTTAAGTGCCGAGAGTAATCTTAAAATGTTGTTGTTGTTTTATTTTATTTTTTCTATCTTCTTCCTTGTTACCAAGCATGAAAAATCCCTGGAGACCTCACTGCTGTCAATGGGTGGTAACTAGAGTAAATCACTGGTGCCTAAGTTCCAAGCAAATAGCCACAAGGGCATCAAGAGAGTCAAGAGAGTCGAACTTATGACCTCCCTGACATTTGGGAAGAGATCTCATGTTTAGTTCATGACTGCTTGAGCTAACCCTCGAGGCTAGCAATGCTGTTTTTCTATTCCATCTTCTTTACTCATTTTATCTTTGCAAATTATTTCCTATGTTTGAAAGATCTAATCCATTATTTGTATAGAATCATTTGGGAGCATCTTTTCAAGTGCCAAGAGTAGTCTAGCAAGAGAAAATAAGATAACTCTAGTGGTTAAGTATGCCAATGTTGCTCATTTTCAAAGTTCTTTCAGGTGCTCTTTAGAATTTTGAAGGTGTCCCTTCTGGTGTTGTCATGCCATACATAGTATGTTGCAACAACACACCATGATAGGGTAATATCTCCATTCCCGGCAAAGTTACAAGAATTTGGTTTGGAATTGACATAATGTTTCAAGTGCAAAGCATGTCAACATTGAAAATTATGATATGTTAATAAAAAACAATAGAGTGCAAGTTTCATAAACGTAGATGAAAAAGTTGAAAATTGGTATGTTACAATTGTAGCCCGGATCAGTAACGGATGTATGATTGGTCTTATCATTAATTGAGTGTCATTGGTCACAAATATTTTTCTAGGAGTCCATATAAGCATGAAATTTCATGCTAATTACGTAGTTGAATATATGTAGCCAATCTTGGAATGTATATGTATGTGCTATTTTTTTTGGTTGTGTGAAGATTTAAGGTTGCTCTGTTTTATAGTTGTAAGGTTGTTCTCTTTTATAGTTATTCTTGTGCGAGGACTTATAGTCTTTACCAAAGCCACACAACTTGAACTGGGCAATTTCTTCACATCTCCAAAATGGAGGGTCAACCATGTAACTCAACAATACCTAACACTAAACTTGTAATATCTTAGAGTACTAAAAAAATTAAAAATTACATAATCTATTCAAACTTCACAAGATGTTCACAAGATGAAAACAAGTATTTTCCCATTCATAATAAATTTATCAATGAAGGTTGTACATCATATGCATATGTCCATTTAAATACTAAATGGTCCAATGAAAATCCACAAAATAAATCAAGTTTCAAAATAGAGAAAAGTACTTGACATCAAAGAATTTAAGCACTGAAAAATTTATATAATTATATAGTAAACATTTTTGTGTAGATGCTATGGATGGAGGACAACATAAATGATTAAACATGATCAAATAAGTTACCAAGGAAACACCCAAGCTTTGCACAAAAACCCAATAACATATTCTTAACATATTCTTATGTCTCAGGGTTTGTTTCCAAATATTTTCTCTAATCAAGGCCCTCATCTGAATGTTTCTACCTTAATCTAAATGATCCAATTTGATGTTGGATCAATCTTGTCTATCTAGTTTGCATTATTGCTACTAATTGCAATTGTATTTTATATTGGAGTCAAAGATTAGAGTGTAGGATCAAATCATTCATCTCCTATTGGCCAGCATGTTCAACCCACTGAAGTGTATGTGTTTGAAGGTATTATGGCTGTGTTCCCATCGAAAGGCATTGTAAGCTTGATTCAACACTTAAATAACAAGCATTTTGTGCTCAGGGGTATGGCTACCAAAGATTCTTCAACCATATTTGTAGTGTAATAACTAATCTATTAAATTTTAAATTTAAGAGTTTTTTTCATATTAATAGTAATACACAATGGGCAAGTGCTTATTATAAAACAAAAGAAAGTTTATTTGTAAGGATGTCTTGCTTACTCTATTTGATATGAGATGTTTATGAATCCTAAGTTCGTCACTTTGTGTAATTTTGTCTTGTAGTCTATTTTGTTGTTGATGGCTTAAACATATGGTAAATTATAACGAATGGAAATTATGGTAGATTCTCTAATCATAGATGTAGTGTATAAAATTATAACCAATAAATTATTAATTTTAAAATTAACAGATGTTTTCATGTTAATAGAAATACACAATGGGCAAGTGTTTATCATAAAAAAAAAGGAAAGTTTCTCTGTAGGGATGTCTTGCTTCCTTTGTTTGACATAGGATGTTTATGAAAGTTTATTTGTAGGGATGTCTTGCTTCCTTTGTTTGATATAGGATGTTTATGAATCCTAAGTTCATTACTTTGTATAATATTGTCTTGTAGTCTATTTTGTTGTATATGGTTTAAACATATGGTAGATGGAAGTTTCATGATTCTTTTTATTATCGAATGATAATGCACTT
Organism: Picea engelmannii; assembly: GCA_009831015.1. Taxonomy (NCBI): domain Eukaryota; kingdom Viridiplantae; phylum Streptophyta; class Pinopsida; order Pinales; family Pinaceae; genus Picea; species Picea engelmannii. Next base: position 23,648 of record WSFP011386418.1, on the reverse strand, counting down.
ATTACTTTATCAAGTTGGTTGTGAAATCTTTTTAATGACTATATGGTAGATGGAACTCTCATTCTTATTATGTGATAATGTACTTCATTACTAAAGAGGGTTGTAGGTTAAATGGGGTTGTTAGGAAGACATTGGAAGTTAGGAAAATGTTTGCGTTCCCTAATCATCGTGTTCCTTAATCTATATGTATAGAAGGGAAAACTTTGATTTGGGTTATTGTCATGAGTGAATGCATTCTCAATCTATATTGCATATAACCTTCATCTCTATTGGTCATGTGAACATGTATGTGTGAATTGATTACGAGATGAATAAGAGATTCATGACAATTTATGTGTTGTGCAAATAATGTTGTGATTGTGTTTCCTACTATTTATTTAAGTAGTGAACACAAATATTTTTTCTTGTTTAAATTTGCTACCTTCTCATTTTAAGCTCGTGCCTTCTCTTGTGTTCACTTTCCACAATGGGTGGAATTATTACCTTTGGATTTGAGAAGAGAGAATCCTAGTGTAGTGAATGATTATGATTGTTGGTAGGAGAGGATCCCAGTTTTGTTGGCGACATCAATGAGGTGAAGATGTGAAGAACATCAAGATGCAAATTGTTTGGTTAACAATCCTTAGAGCCAATAAAGTGAATGATATTAGAGGACACGTGTTTCCACTTGTCATCTAAGACTAGGTGCATGTGACTTTGTGATGATCAAGGGACTATAGATGTGGTTGCCTATTGCAAGAAAGGTTTAGGTGTATGGCGATGCTTATTTTGGCATTAGTTGCAATTCATTGTTTGATATTCTTGATATGATGACATTGCGACCTACATGTTAAGGATAATGTTTCAATGTGAGGTTGCCAAGTCTTGGCTAATATTCTCCTACATGGATTGTGGTGTGCTACTTGTATTTATAATTCTTTGCTATTAATATAATTTCCTACTTGACAAGAACATTATAGAGTTATCTTTTTTGGGGAGGGTGTTTTTTATTATTTTTTGAAATATCGTGGCTCCAACACCACAATTCTTTTTGAGTGCTAATTTTTAAATTTCTTCCAATGTCAATGTAGTAACATCTTTTGAAGGGGTTTTTTGGAGGTTTCTTTCAGTGATTTTTTGAAAATAGTGACAGTGACATTACCATTTTTTTTCAATTTTGATGTAGTAACATCATTATTTTGTAACCCTTTTAGAGGTGATATAATAGATCACTTTTTTCAGACCTTTTTAGTTTTTGTTTAGTATTTTTGTAGAGATTGCTATCCACTTTTTTCCAGTGGTTATAGTTTGTTTTCCATTTTTAAAAAGAGTGATAAACAACCGGTTAAGTCCTCTCTTGTTTTCCTTAATTCTACAATATTTAAGGGAAATTTTACCTTAATTTTATAAATTTAAGGTAAAATTTGCTTAAAATTTGCAAAGTTCTTGAAAATTAGTGACATAATTTCCTTTAATTCCAAATATAAGGAGTTTTTTCCCTTAATTTTCAATGTGGAGGGAGGGCTCCTTTAATTTTATGTTCCAATCTTACAATCCCCAACCCATGAGGTGTAGAAGACAAATTTTAAATTGTCTTATATAGTGTTGAAAGGCTAAAATGTTGAAAAACTAACGAGTTTGTTGAAACTAGAAAACACCTCAATTTCTATTTCTTATGTGAGGTTATGGTGGTCTAAAACCATTAACAAACACATGAGGCTCCCACTTTTAACTTTTTGTGTAAAATTTAGAGTGCAACAAAGTAAAATATAAATGAGTTGTATATAAACATTTCGAGTGTCAATGATTTTAATGAAGGTAAATATAAATTTAAGTTAATTTAATGAATTTAATATTGAAAGTTAAATACATATTCAAAATTTCAGTTTTTTCATCCATTGAGCCTTCAAAATTTCGAGCATGTGGGGGAGAGGGGGTATTGCGCCTATTAGACCCTAAAGTTATACTTCTCTAGTACCCTAAAGTTACGCTTATAGTTTAGTGTCCAACTAGCGTGTCTAGAAGAATTCCAAGGTCTATCTTTAGGAGTGTACATTTGACAAAGAATTAGGGATAACTTTGTGAAGTTTTTCAGAGAATCATGAGTTGGTCAAAAGGATTTTTTGTGTGAATTGTGATTGAGTTATGGTATTAGAAATAGTCACAACGATCCATCAATTTGTGAAAAGAATATTATCAATATTGTATGCAGATTTTCTTATGCACATGAACCATATATTGCATCTAGGCTAGCACAAGAATATATTGCCTTAGAGGTGGAATACAAACGATATACAATCATTGGGTGCATGACTTGATGAATTATAGGGGAGAGGGCCCCAAGATTCCCAAGGAGGGACATGAGCCATCTAATGAAAAGAAAGATCTACAATGCTTGCTACTCTTCACTGTATTTTGGAGGAGAAGAAGACATTCCTCCCTAAAAATCCCATAGCTAGTTAGATTCCTCCACATGGCCGTACACTCTAGGCCTACATTATGCACAATTGGATAATTAAGAGAAGCAATGAACCTGAATAACTTGATGATTATGAGGAATAAGAGCATGAAACTTGTAGGTGGAGGATGTGTTGACTCTACATCAAGATTGACACCTCAACTCCAACCTTCCATTGCTACTTTTAGATGCATTTGAAAAGGCATTTAAGGATGAGTGGGGTGATGCTAGAGACAACATATTTGTGTACATTGAATTTACATGAATAAAAAAAAGGAAAATGAGACAATTGGGGAATTCAATAGTAGGTTTGTTAAAACTTGTATGAAGGTTCCTTGTGCAGTAAGCTCAACATACGACACAACCCCAATGTTTTCACTTGTGCCTTTGACCCTCGCTTCAATTTTTATTGAGGGAAAATAATCTAACAAATTTGAGATTCCTTATACTTTTGCTAAAATCCTAAAGAACAACATGATTGTTGTAGTGTAGATGGAATGATTTCAAGCATCAAGCATCTAGGGAAAAAAATGTTGAGAGAATACTTGCTTTAATTGCTCCTATATTGGACAAGGTAGATACGATGGAAACAAAATTTGACAAGTTGATCAACCTATTGTAGAGAATAAGGTCACAAGAATGGAGAGGACAAGTTTCATCATCTCAAGGCTTTAGCTCAGAACAATAGAAATCTTAAGTGCCTCAAAGAAAATCATTAATTTAAAATAGGGATAAGAGCATTGGAGAAACATTAGCAACACTTCCTTGGAAGTCAAATAACATGTAAGTGGATCCTACTAGTGCAGAGCATGTGAGACCCGTCACAATAAAGAAGGATACAACATCTTTGAGAAACATGCTTTTACCTTTCAAGATGATAATGATGAAGGTGGTGAAGTAGGGATTGGAGGTATTTTGCATAAAATAATGCACCAAAATGAAATATTATACAACTATCTCAATGCCACAGGGAAATAACAAAGAACGACACGATCAATAAGGATACAATTGCAAACAACTTCAAAGAGAAATCCTATGAAGAGCATATCAAAGCTATCACAAAGAAAATGTTAGCTTAGAGGGCATACAATCTTAGACATGAAAAATTGAACCATGGAATTGAAAAGAAGCAATCACAAGTAGAGAAGAATAAATTTTTTGAAGCAGTAGGAGAAATTTCTCTAGATTTTGGTAGGCATGTTCAACATGTGGGTAAAAAGGTATTGCTCGAATCCTCTGGGACGTCCATTGGAAAAAAAAATTGACATCTCAACATTACAAGGAATCCATTGAAAATAGTTGGTTAATTTACCTGAATAATAATGTTTACCAACCCAAGGTGTTTCAAGCTTTGAAATTGAACAAGAGATTTCAAAGACTAAAATGTTAGTGACATTGATGTCGCTATGGAAGACACTAGATCAAAAGAAAAGAGTCAAGCAATGGTTGCATTTGGATGAGATTGATCAAAATGAGGAAACTCTTGAAATAAACATTGGTGTAAATCAAGTGAGTAAAAATGACAATCATTCCCCATGTTATAAGACATTGATGATTAATGAGTTGCCATCACATAGTTGCATGTTAGATTAGGGGCTTTAAACACAGTTTTGCCACTTTTTGTTATGAATTGGCTAGGGCTTTAGGTTACACAACCATACTTGAATGTATATGCTATCGATTCAAGGCAAGTCAAGGTTTGTGGGATGATCAAGGACTCACAAATTAAGTTGGTAGCCTACCATGCCATTAGTTTGTTAATGAATGTTTTTGGTTTTGGATGTTCCTAATGCTTGGGTAATATTGTTATCAAGAAATAGGCTTCCACATTAGGAGGATATATATAGATTCTATGCTACTATTCCTTCTCTCAATGGTAACATTGTTGGATTATATAGAGATTAGATGAAGAGATATAACATGGAATATCCATAGGAACCATTGAATGAAACAATATGTTTGGAACAAGATTTTGGGAATTACGCTATCATGACAGTCAATTATTTTCCAAGCATGGTAGAGGACACACATGTCGAGGCAATGCATTCAATGGAGCCATATCCAACCATCCGACTTGGTGCAAGGATTGTTTTCACATCTCCTATTGGTAAGATACCACCTTTCTCACTGTTTAAAATTTAGTTACACAAAAAAATTGGCTGAATATGAGGCTTATTGGTTGGTCTTAATCAAGCAAAGAAAAAGGGAATACAATCATTGAAAGTGTTTGGTCATTCAAACTTGATAGTCTAACAAGTTATAAACTAGTGTATCGCAAATAATGATAGATTTAGAATGGCACACAAAAATGCTACTTGGGATCCAATATAATTACTTCATGTGTTTTACATAATTGTTGTCCCAAGGGAGATGAAAACACATGCAATTGTTGTGGTTGCTTCAACTGCAACATTCCAACATTGTTTTGATGATCCTGAGACATTATATGGAAGTCATTTTTTAGACCTTCAATCCCTCACAATAAATAGTATTGTCAATTTTTCAATAATGATGATCACATAATTAGGTTCCTATCAAACTCGCAAATTGAGTTTTTTAATCACCATGTTAGTTCACAAAAGGAATAATATTCACATAGAGACAATCACACATCCTCACATCATACTATGTTCAACTCAAAAACAATAAAATCTTCATGGTTTTATTCCATGGAAAGGATTTGTGATAGGCATGATAGGATCAAGGTAGCTCCAAACCCTATTCTTAATGAATAATTCATTGAGGCCAATATAGGATATAATGAAATTCCTAGTGTGATCAAAATTGGGAAACCATACGACTTTGAATAGAGGAGTATTGAAAACCTAGTAAGGGAATTCAAGGATATAATTTGTTGGAGCTATGATGACCTCAATGCATATAGGATATATGTTATCAATCATGCTATACCTATGAAGGATGGAGCCAATATTTTCAAATAGAATCAGAGACCTGCCAATCCAAAGTTAGCTCCAATCTTTCAAAAGGTAATGCAAAAATTTTTAGAAGACAAAATTATTACTCCTCAGGATCACAATAAGAGGTTTGTTTGAAAACTCAAGAAGTCATTGTATGGCCTGAGACATTCTCCCAAGAAATGGTACAAGAAATTTGATTCCTTCATGTTGAGCCTAAATTTTACAAGAAGTGAATATGATCATTGTGTTTACTTTAAAAAATTGGAAAATGACATGTTCATTATTTTGGTGTTATATGTTGATGATATGCTTGTGGCAAGCAAAAGTATGGTCTAGATCAACAAGTTAAAGGCTCAGTTGGTTGGGGTGTTTGATATGAAGGATCTAAGAGAAGCAAAAAAAATCTTAGGCATGGAGATACACAGAGACATGAAAAATGGTAAGTTGTGGTTATCACAACATAAGTATGTGGAGAAAATACTTATGCGATTCGGTATGAATAATGTGAAACCTGTACAGATCCCTTTGTCTTCCCATTTCAATATTTCTTCAGGTTTATGTCCTAGTAATGATGAAGAAAATGATTATATGTCTCATGTACAATATGCTAATGCAGTGGGAAGTTTGATGTATGCGATGGTGAGTACTAGACCAGATATTTCACATGCAGTTGGTGTTGTTAGTTGATAGATGGAAAATCCAAGAAAAGCGCATTGGGAAGCAGTGAAATGAGTGCTTCAATATCTTAGAGGCACAAGCGATTATTCGATCACCTATGATGGTTCCAAAGATTCAATTTGCGGTTATGAAGATTCATATTTTGCAGGTGACTTGGACAAAAGGAGATCCACTTCAGGATATGTCTTTACTCTTGCAGGAGGACCTGTTAGTTGGATGTCAAAGCTTCAAAACGTAGTCGATTTACCCACTACTGAGGCAAAGTATATGGTTGCTTCACATGCATGCAAGGAGGAAATTTGGTTACAGGGTTTGTTGGGTGAGTTTGGAAGGATGCAGGACAAGGTGAAAGTATTTTGCGATAGTCAAAGTGATATTCATTTGGCTAGAAATCCAGCTTATCACAGTAAGACGAAACATATTTATGTTCAGTACCATTTGGTAAGATAGGTTGTTGATGAAGGTGGAGTGGCTCTGGAAAAGGTCCATACAAAAGTGAATTTTGCAGACATGTTTACAAAACCAGTTTTGTTAGAGAAGCTATGATGGTGTTTGGCTTTTCTTGGCTTGCAGAAAAGGTGATGAATTAATTAAGGGCATGATATATCAGGTAAATTGTTTTCAAGGTGGGGATTACTGGAAACATGCCAACAAATTTAAGTTAAATTCGTTTTCAAGGTGGGGATTATTGGAAACATGCACATGCATTTCAGTTAAATTAGGAATGTGCATACATGCACTCATTGTAAACAGATTGTGTAAACTATGTAATCTATTTATGAACTGTTCGTGTAACTATGTGATCTATTCATGATCAGTTTGTGTAACTGAGTGATAGATGTTATATATACGAGCACACCCATAGATGTGAGAGTGCAATGTGTGTAGAGAGCAGAGTGTGTGTGAGGAGAGGATGGTTGTATGCCTGAGATTAGCTATTGTAATTCTCCCTTGAATAATAAGAAAATCGAATATCATTGCTCGCGTTTTTTTTTTTTCCTGCATTGGGTTTCCACATAAATCACTATGTCAATTGTGTGATTGTTGTTCTTGGTTTTATGCGTGTTTAATCTTGCTTGCAAATGTTCTAGTTTTTTATGCTCTACTTTTCTTCCACTGCCCAACATTCTATAGAAAATAATTCACCCTCTATAAAAATGTTTGGAGTGGTGTCCATGGCATTAGGAGATTCATAAATATTTTTAAGGAGTGAGTTTCAATACTTCAAGGGAATCATATTATGTTCTTTAGTTTTATGAGTTAGAATTTTCCTTAATAATTTCTTAGGATCTAGATTAGATAGGTGCAAAAACTGCTCTTGCTTTATATTTAAATAATATTTTTCTTTTCCCTTTTAATTAGTGTTTTGTACATATTTATCTTATCAAGTTTTAAAGACTCATTACATGCATCCCTAATGAATTTCCTAGCAATTTTACACTGATTATCATACCACGGGTTGGTTTTTCTATATTTCTTTTTACATAACACCTCGATAAAAAACTTGTTAATAGAAGTAGAAATCATTGTCATAAAAATATTATAGAGGTATTCAATGTTGTCCTTATATGATAAGAGATTTATTTCACTACTTAAATCCTTTAAGAAAATATCAACTTTACTTTTGTTAAAAAGCAAGTGCCTTTGGTTATCATACTTTTCTTCAATGACATGTTTGTGCATGACAAAGTTTAGAGCTAGGGTTAAAATGTCAAAATGTATTATTTTATTGTATATGTGGATATTAGATATCACATAATCCATGACATTCCTACCCAGCCCATGAATACAAGTCATCTGATTGGAATTTGGCCACTTCATTAGACCATTGCAAATTAATAGGCTTGAGAACTACAAAGCTTGACTAGCTCGATACCAATCAAATTCTCGATCAGGTCTTCAGAGCTTGTTTTGTATCTTCTAGCTAAAACAAGGTCATCATCTAATCATGAAGAATTAGGATTGAAATCATTACTTGACATTTACAAATTGGACAATTTTACTACACATGAGGGTTCATGGTTTTCTCTTCAAGACAACTAGCAACAACATTCAAAATAGGAAAAAGATAATTTCTCTAAAAAAGCACATACAAAACTTTTAAAACGGGCAAAAACATTGGAATCATTACTAGTCATCATCTAGTCATGAAGAATTAGGATTGGAATCATTACTTAACATTTACAAATTGGACAATTTTACTACACATGAGGGTTCATGGTTTTCTCTTCAAGACAACTAGCAACAACATTTAAAATAGGAAAAATATAATTTCTCTAAAAAAACCACCTACCAAACTTTTAAAATTTTTAAAATGGGCAAAAACATTCAAATTGAATGTAAAATTTCAATGCTGAAACTCCAAGGTATATTAACAAAAAAAGTTTTTGGATTATTATCATTTTTATGCATTTGTGAATATATATTAATATGGAGTGAATTAGTAAAAATAAATTGAAATTCAACCTTCTAAAAAGTCATGATAGATGTATGTGATCTATATCTAATTATTTTTTATTATGGTTAGATTTTATTTTATTTATTCAAAAGAATTCATTTTTATTTAATTTTAATTTAAGATAATAATAAAATTATCTTATATCCCTTTTAGTTCATAATTTATTAGATATATAAAGGAATCCAATGTTTTCCTATATATAGATTTCAATTAATTTTTATCTTATATTCATTTTAGTTCATAATTTATTAGATATATAAAGGGATCCAATGTTTTCTTATATATAGATTTCAATTAATTTTTTCTTTCAAATTATAAGTAAGTATCAAATTATAAACAAATTTCAATATATATATATGGATTTCAATTAATTTTTTATTTCAAATTATAAACCAATTTCAATATTGAATATTTAAAATCCTTAAAATGTAAACAAGAGATATGCTCAAGCTGTAAGGTATAGTTTTGTTGGTCCGACCCCTTCAACTAAAAGTAATGCTCAAAGAAATGGTTTAATTATTAAGGGGAAAAGTAAAGATGTATATGAGATTTTGGATTTAAAAAAGGCAAAGATAAAAAATAATGAGAGGCAAATTTACTCTCCAATGGAAACTCTTTCCATGGTATACCTTTTGAACAAAAATAAGAGTTCACTATAAACAAGAGTTCTAAAGTGATCTTTTAAGCCAAATCAAATTTTGACACACACCGTGCCCAACACAACCAGCGTAGGTATAAGGAGATCCTTTGAAGCTCATTAGAGGCTTTTGGGCTTTATTTTAAAATTGAGGAATCTACTAACAACATAGCAAAGAATGTGGTATTGAAAAGATGATTGAATATGGTCAAGGAATTAGAAACCAAAACCAACGAACTTATAGCCAAAAGAGATTCCAAAATAATCATGAAAAAATTAATAGACTTGAAATAAGAGAAACTTGTAGCCAAGCCCCATTCAATTGGAGACCGGTTTATATATTTTAGGAGATATCTTTTATCCTACTGTCCTTTTTAGATGTACAAATGAAACACATCTAAAAGTAGCAAACTAAGTGGTGAATAAACTAGTTAATATAGGGGTGGATCTAGGTTGAGGCTAATTAGAGATGAAAGAGGAGAAAAGTGCCACCCACAAAACCTCTCAAATTCCTTCATAGTTGAGCATAAGATTCTTAAGTAACAACAAGGTGGTGAGGCGAATGACGCAATATAGGTTAGAATCAAGTGATTGAGAAGGACAAGCGACTTAACAATGTTTTCTCATGATACTATCTATTAGAACTTTTAATTTTAGAATGGAAAAAAATGGGAAGTTTTTATGATAAAAAAAAAGGATCTACATAGTTATTATATGATTTTATTGATGCTCTATAAAGAGGGAAGATAGTGTAATTCGGGACCAAGAATTGTTTGTTTTGGTAAGATCATGAAAATTGCATTGATAAACTAGAACATAAAATCCTTTGTTTTGGTGTCAAAGAAATGGAATTTTTGGATCTCATACCTCAAGGAAAATTTCCCCCAAGCTCCTTGTTGTGTTCTAAAGGTCGTTAACTTTCCAATAGGGGACAATTTTCATGAGTTTTGTATGCAAAAGTTATGCCCCAACAATGTAACAACGCAATTATTCCCCAAAAGTCCATGTGGCAGCCATGTTAGCTTACCGTGATTCACCCATGAGGAATTTGTAATGTACTGTAATCTATTAGATACTTCTAAAAGCATCATTAAGATTTCAAGAGGGTTTTGAAACCCTAAACCTAACCCTAATTCTAATTATCAAATACCTAGTTGAAGGAGGGAAAATAATTCATTTTATTTGGTTGTCATTGTTGTACCATAATATGAGAAATGAATGTGAAGGAGACACACACACACACACACACACACACACACACACACACACACACATGGAGGATTGTAGTAAACCATAGTGTCTCATAACTACACAACAAACTTAAATAATTTTGTAATCTATATTGTAATCTTCATTATAAATCAATTTTCCACCTTAAAAAGTCACAAAACTTTTACATTACTTAGATTATAAGATCTCGACACTTTAAACTTGCAATTCCATTACAAAAAAATTGGTTTCATTCAATTCCCTTGAAAAACTTTAATTTAACTTATCAAAAAAAATCCATAATTGAAAATTCCATTCATTGTTTATCCTACACCTAACCACCTAATGCCAATTTGATAAACCACAAGTCAAGTCGAGGAAAACATATACTAGGCAATGAAATTCTATACGAGTGAGTGGAGTGTGGATATGCATATATTACATTTACTTATCCATGAACACATTCAACAAGAGTGAGTGTATAGTTGTGATGTACCCTTCTGCTTGATAGTGATGGAGGATGACTTAGTAGCCTATATGACTCTCGTAGGCTATAGTTAGTTAAGGAAAGGGAGTCAAGGGAATTTATTTAATGTCACTCGGCTAGGAAGATTTAAGTTTCTAAGTGACATTAAGTAAAATAAAATTATTAATTACAAACATTAAAAGTGACTTTTAATGTTTAAGTAAATATTAAAGGGGAAATAAGAGTCATGTTTGATTTGGTAAAAAAGGGGGGAAGTTATAGAAGGCATGGAAGAAGAATAAAAGGATGGGTAGCACTTCACTTTAGCATTATTATTTGAGCTCTTAATTGAAGTGCTCTTGGATCCCAAGTTTTTGTTGGGGTTTTGGAAAAACCCTTCAACTGTTGGTTTGGTTTCGGTGGTGCAACATCCACCCTAGCTAAACAAGAGGGAGATCCATCCAAGATTTCCATTGGAGATTCATCTTACTCAAGGTTATCTTCAGTCCGTAGAGTATCTACTTGCTTGGAGGGTTTGCAGAGCCTTTTGAGGAGGTCGATATGGTTTATTTGTGAGACTGTGGCTGGAGGAGGTTCATAGAACGTGGATGGAGGAGGTTTGTATGGCTCACTTGAGGGTCGTTTTAACTTTATGCAGGTTGTAAAGCTGTGAGGAGGTTGTGGTTTTCTCATTGAGGGTTCGTGGGAACTTGGAGTGGTTTTTTTGGTTTTTAGAGGGCCCGATTACAGTCCCATTAGAGCTGTGAGGGTTGTGGGGGTTTTCTCTACAGCAGGTAGGGAGGTACTATGGGTATGTAAGGGGGTTGTGACACCATTAGAGGGAGCTATCTCCTCTCGGTTTTCATATCGAGTGGTTCAGGAGTCCTTAGGGGAATTTTTGGAGGAGGGTTGAGCTTCTCTTTGGTAGGTCGTGTGACATGAGGAACTATGAGGTATCCTTAGCAAGGTCGAGATGGTTTGGAGGAACTGATAGATCTATTGGAGGGTCGATCCATCCATAGAGGGGGGTTGTTATTTCTTGGAGAGAGCAACATCATCTACTAGGAGAGTCGTGGCATCATTTCCAGGTTTATGAGTTTGTTTATTGTTGTATTGAAGCTTCCATAGCAACCACTAGAATTTGTGTACTGTTGTTGTGAGTGGATCCATCCATAATAAAAATTCCATGATGTCTTTCCTACTCCACGTGTACCTGGGTTATATGCTATATGTTTGAACAAATGTCCATGATTGGAGTGCATGCAAAAATGTTTGTGAAAACTTGCCAACCAAGTTATAACTTGAAACAAATGTAATGCAAAGTGTTTGACAAAACACAACCAAAAACCCATAAATTGGATATCAAAACATTAATATCCTAGTATATCTATCTTGGGGATATTACATTAGTATTAGAGCTAGTGGTCTTAACAACCTATGATTTCTTGAGGCATCGATGCCAAAAGGAAAGAAGGTTGTCACTTACAGGAGAACTAGAGGATGTGGGGGATAACCCATCCTAGGATCATAATCATCAGATGAGGTAGAGTAGAAGGAGTTATGGGAGACCATAATGAGGACATGACCTTACAGTTGTTAGAGACCATAGCCAAGGGGCAACGACAAGTGTCTAGTGCACATGATCAATTAACACAACTTTTAATATAGTTTGTTACTGACAATGAGGCGAATCAAAACCATGGAGGTTCCAATGGGAACTATGCAGAGGGTAGTCGCAGAGGATATATGACTCACATAGAGGGTAGAAATACCCATATTCTAGCACAGATTATTCCCCAAATAGGAAGTAGGAAGATATCTAGGCCATTATTGCCACCATTCCTTAAGGAGCAACCTACATGAGCACAAAGACAGCAGGGACCGGTTGACGAGGTCACTACCTACTTCAGGGAGTATCACACGTTAGAGGAGGAGATCCAAGAAACTATGTATCACTGTGACTACTGCAACCTCAGGATGAAGAACACGCCTAGGATATCACATAGCCAACATAACTTTGATCTTTTGCGCAAGGTAGGGAAGTTGACTATCTCATCTTTTGATGGATCTGAAAAATGCATAGCCCGAGAATGGGTACATAAGTTGGATACTTACTTCCAACTTAACTCGATGATAGAGGCAGAGGCAATTAAGTTAACCACCCTACACTTGGACGAAGAAGCTCATGAGTGGTGGTAGCATGGGTTAGTGATACTAGGTCATTCCAACATCACATCATATGTGGATTTCACCCATAGATTGATGGACATGTTCGATAAGAAGGATATTGAAATCCACTTCAGGGAGTTGGCATAGTTGAGGCAGTCAGGTACACTAAAGGCATACATCACAAAGTTTCAGAGGATGGTGATCATGGTGACTGAACCCTCGGAAGGTTGGGTGAAGGATTTCAGGCCAATCACACTACATGACACTATCTTGAGGACCCAAGACATAGAAAAAACAATATCCAAGAAGGCACCAGTGAAACCCTTTATTACACAGAAGGGTCAGGTGATGAAGCCTCGCTAGAGGACATGGAAAGGGAAGGATTGGATCGATGAGGAGACTCAGAGAGAGTTGAGGAGGAAGAAGCTATGTTATAGTTGCAAATAACCTTGGGATCCGGGTCACCGATGTGTGGGAAAAGGTAATATCCATTATATTAAGGTGATTTCTAACGAGGAGGAGGATGATAATGATGAGATAGATCACTTACAGGATAGTGGACAAAGCTATGGCGACCCGCCACACCTTGAGATTACAGAGAAGGAACCATTACAGGAGGGTGTGAAGAGAGTGACTAGAGAGTTAGGACATTGATTGATGGTGGGGCAACCCACAACTTCATTGATGCAACACTTGTCAATAAGAGACATATTTCGGTAGAGGACTTTGAGGGGTTCAATGTGGTGGTAGGATATGGGTACAACATGACATGTACTTAGAGGATCAGGGGATTAGAGATGACATTGGGAAACTACATGTTGACCGATGACTTTTATGTGGTGGAGTTGGTAGAAACCCATGTGGTGTTAGGTGTCCAGTGGTTGTATTCACTAGGAGATATCCACATGAACTACCAGGACATGAGGATGGAGTTCAAGGACCAGGAAGGTCAAAGAGTCATTATGAGAGGTATGTTTATAGGGGTTCCCAGGATCATATCAAACAAACACATAGATGTTATTTTTAGACATAAGGATGTGGGTTGTGTAGAAAAGTGCTTGATCACCATGAAAAATCCATCAGAGGACTGCCAAAACTACCATGTGGACATCCAGACGTTTCTTGGGAAGCATGATAGAGTGTTCGGGCCATTACCAACAGGAAGACCACCTGACAGGGGATTTGAGAATGCCATTGAGTTAGAGGATGGGGCAAAGCTTGTTATCATTGTACTATATAATCATCCCAAGAAGTTTAAGGATGAGATAGAGAATGCCATACATGAGTTGTTGGAGATGGGGCACATCAGGCCTAGCTCTATTCCTTTCACTTCTTTAGTGGTACTGGTGAAGAAGAAGGATGGCATGATGAGGATGTGCATTGACTACAGGGCATTGAAAAAGAATAAAATCAAGAACATGTACCCAATACTCGAGATCGATGAGTTGATAGATGAGTTGCATGGGGCAGTGTACTTCTCAAATATTGATCTTCGATCGAGGTACCATCATATGCGGGTCAACAAGGAGGAAATCTACAAAACAACATTTTGATGTCACTACGGGCACTATGAGTTTCTATTCATTCCCTTCGGGATGATTAATGCACCAACTACCTTCCATTCATGTGTGATCCATATATTCAACAAGTAGTTGAGGAAGTTCTTATTGGTGTTCTTTTATGATCTATTGATTTACAACAGGACTTGGGAGGAACATATGAGACATGTTGATGGGGTTCTCAACATCATGGAGGAGCAGTCGCTACTTTCCAAGGAGGAAAAGTGCAAGTTTGGATTGACATATATTCTCTTTTTAGGACACATGATTGGTGTCGAATGAGTAAAGGTGCATCGGGAGAAGATCTAGATGATCTTATATGGGCCCACTCCTAGATCACTTACAGAGCATCTGGGGTTCTTCGGGATATGAATCTATTACAGATTCTTTGTGAAAGGATTTTCACAATTGGGTGCACCATTGAGAGATCTCACTAAGAAGGGAGTGTTCATATGGTTAGAGGACACATATGTAGCATTTGACAAGATGACGAGGGTGATGAACACTTTCCTAGTGTTAGCACTTCCAGACTTTTCATAGCCATTTGTACTGGAGTGTGATGCATCTAGTGATGGGATAGGAGCAGTGTTAATACATAATCGACACCCCGTAGATTTTGAGAGCTAAAAGCTGAGGGATCCAAATAAGATCTATCCTATTTATGATAAGGAGATTTTGGCCATCATGCATGCATTGGCCAAATTTAGACAATACCCAGTGGGAGGACGCTTTGTGGTTAGTACTGACCACAATAGCCTGAGATATTTCTTGGATCAGAGGGACTTGAACAAGAGGCAACATAAATGGGTGAGTAAGGTGAAATAATATGATTTTGACATTGAGTATGTGAATGGAAAGAAGAATGTATTTGTTGATGCCCTTTCCAGGAGACCTGCAACCTTCTCCATGACAAGAATCTTAGTGGACTGGAAGTCCATTCTCTTGATGGAATACTCCAAGAATAAATTCACTTGTGAGTTGATGGAGGGAATTATTCAGGATGACAGGTACAGGGTAGTGGATGACATCATCTAATATAAATATAGGATCTATCATGTCCCTGAGTCCACACTCAAGGATAAGATTATGAGGGAAGTACATGACACACCACTGGCAGGGCACCCGGGGTATCTGAAGACCTACATGCAAGTGAAGGAGAGATTCTCTTGGAAGGGTCTCAAGGAGGATGTGCTTTAGTATGTGAGGGAGTGCATGACTTGTCAATAGAACAAGTCATAGATTACACATCCTATAGGACTTCTTCGTCTGTTTCCTATTCTAGAGTATAAGTGGGAGAACATTTTCATGGATTTCATTAGAGGGTTTCCAAAGGTACAGGGAAAGGATTGTATCTACGTGATGGTGGACAGGTTTACCAAATATGTGCACTTCTTTGCCATTCCTTCATAGTATAACACATCTCAAGTGGCAGATATATTCTTCTGGGAGATGTTCAGACTACATGGTCATATGAGGTACATAGTTAGTGATCGAGACAATAGGTTTCTCAGTGCATTCTAGTAGGAGTTGTTTAAGTTATCAAGGACAGAGTTGACACCTAATACTAGCTATCACCCTTACAAAGATGGGAAGATATAAATAATGAACAAGTGGATTGAGGGATACTTGCAGAACTACATGTCGGGACAATAAAGGTCTTGTATAAAGTGGGTGCATCTCGGGGAGCACTGTTATAATACCACTTATCACATGCCCATCAGGATGAGTCCATTCAGGGCATTGTATGGCTACAATGCCTCGTCATTTTTGGATTTGGAATTTGGGGAGAGAAGGGCCCTCAAGGCCAAAGATTGGTTGCAGGAGATCCAAGACATCTTGAGAGTCCTAAAGGCGAACTTACAGGTCACCCATAATCAACATAAGATGTATGCAAATAGGCATAGGATAGAGCACAACTTTGAAGTTGGGGATTTGGTTGTTTTGAGATTGTAGTTGTATAGACAATCCTCGTTAAAGAGGAGTGGAAAAAATAAGTTGAAGCCTCGCTTTTATGGACCATACAGGGTGATCATGAGGGTTGGAGAGGTGGCGTATAAGTTGGACTTGTAAGAGGGTAGTAGGATCCACTATGTCTTCCATGTATCTTGCTTCAAGGAGGCTTTGGGACAACACACCATCACTTTAGTAGATCTTCCTCCACTAGAAAAGGAAGGGTAGTTGATTCTGAATCCATAAAGGATTATTGATGTCAAGGAGAGGAGGCTAAGGATCAGAGTGATCCAGAAGTACCTGGTTGCATGGAGAGATTTTCCCATCGAGGATGCCACTTGGGAGGGAGAGAAGATATTACAACATCTCAATTTGGAGTTGCTTGGGGACAAGTAATCTCAGGAAGTGAGGACTGTGATGTACCCTTCCGCTTGATAGAGACAGAGGATGACTTACTAGCCTATACAATTCTCGTAGGATATAGTCAGTTAAGGAAAGGGAGTCAATGGGATTTATTTAATGTCACTTGGTTAGGAAGAGTTATTTTTCTAGGTGACATTATGTAAAATAAAATCACTTTTAATGTTTAATTAAATATTAAAGGGGAAATAAGAGTCATGTTTTATTTGGTCAAAAAGGGGGAAAGTTCTAGAAGGAACGGAAGAAGAATAAAAGGAGGGGTAACACTTCACTTTGGAATTATTATTTGTTCTCTTAATTGAAGTGCTATTGGAGCCCAGGTTTTCCTTGGGGTTTTGGAAAAACCCTTCGATCTTTGGTTTCATTTTGGTGGTGAAACATCCACCCTATATAGACAAGAGGGAGATCCGTCCAAGTTTTCCATTAGAGATTCATCTTATTGCAGGTTATCTTCAGTCCAGAGAGTATCGAATTGCTTGGAGGGTTTGTGGAGCCTTTTGAGGAGGTCGATATGGTTTATTCGCATGATCGCGGTTTGAGGAGGTTTGTATGGCTCCCTTGAGGTTTGATTTCACTTTATGCAAGCAGAAAGGTTGTGAGGAGGCTACGACTGTCTCATTGAGGTTTCGTGGGCACTTGGAGTGGTTGTTTGGGTTGTTAGAGGGCTGATTATAGTCCCAACGGAGCTGTGAGGGTTGTGTGGGTTTCCTGCAGCAGACAGGGAGGTACTGTGGGTATATAAGGGGGCCACGACACCATTAGAAGGAGACATCTCCCCTCTATTTGCAGATTGATTGGTTTAGGGATCTGTAGGGGCATTTTTGGAGGAGGGTCGAGCCTCTCTTTGGAAGTTCATGTGACATGAGGAACTGTGAGGTATCCTTCGCATGGTCAAGGGGGATTGGAGGAATCGAGAGCTCTATTGGAGGGTCGATCCATCCCTAGAGGGGGGTCATTCTTGTTTGGAGAGAGTAACATCATCTACTAGGAGAGTTGTGGCATCATTTCCAAGTTTCTAAGTTTGTTTATTGTGTGTTTAGTTGTATTGAAGCTACCAATGTAGCAACCAATACAATTTGTGTACTGTTGTTGTGAGTGAATCCATCCATAATAAAAATTCCATGTTGTCGTTCCTACTCCATGTGTACTTGGGCTATATGCTATATGTTTGATGAAATGTCCATGAGTGGAATACATGCAAAAATGTTTTGTGAAAACTCACCAACCAAGTTATAGCCTGAAACAAATGTAATGAAAAGTGTTTGACAAAACACATAACCAAAAACCCATAAATTAGATATCAAAACATTAATATCCTAATATAGCTCTCTTGGGGATATTACAATAGTGGCATATATTACAGTTATGTATCCATGAATGCATATAAAATATACAAGGGTGTGAAGGTCCGAGATATATCAACAAAACGGTTTTTGTATTTTCATTATTTTTATTCACTTATGTTGTTATGAATATACATACTGTAAAACTTTCTTTTATGATTAATTAGTAAAGATTTGTGTTTTCTTTAAGAGTGATTAGTAAAGGTTTTACATTTTCTTTAATTTTTTTACTAGATTTATTATGTTTAAGAGCATATTTTACACTAGATGTGTAATGCTTATTTCAATTAAAAAATAAAAAAAATAAAAAAAATAAAATTAATAATAATAATAATAATAATAATAATAATAAAAAAAAAAAATCAATTTAAAATTATTTTAAGCTTAGATTTATAAAATATTTTAAAAAATCAAATTTTAACTTTTTAAAGTAAAAGTTTTAAGATAAATCTAAATTGATTTATTTGAAATTGTAAGTGGTTATCTAAATAATATATCAAATTACAAATAAATTTGTATATTAAAAATTAAAAACCATTAAAATGTAAGTAGGAAGTATGTTTGGAACAATGTTCCTATGCAAGTGTGTAGAAAACATCACTTTTAAAAATAGCTTTTTGCAGTGTTTACAAACTCAAACTAAAATAATGAGAAGAAAGTTTCCTCTTAATGTCAAACTCCTAGATACCTTCGAAAAATAAATTTGTATATTAAAATTTTTAAACCATTAAAATGTAAATAGGAAGTATGTTTGGAACAATGTTCCTATGCAAGTGTGTAGGAAACATCACTTTTAAAAATAGCTTTTTGCAATGTTTCAAAAACCAAAACTAATGAGAAAAAGTCTCCTCCTAATGTCAAACTCTGAGATACCTTCGAAAATATAGTTTGCCTCGCAATGTTAAATTCTTTCCATTGGATACCTTGGAAAAAAAACACAAGAGTTCACTATAAACAATACTTTTATGATAATATTTCATGGAAAATTAAACTTACACTTATTATTATGATGAAACCTAATTCAAGTAGGGAAAGTATAGGGAGACCTTCTGAAACTCATTAAGCAAGATCATTGGGACTTATTTTAAAATATAAGGGAATGTATTAACAACAAGGCGACTGCAAAGGTAACAAGTCCTTGTCTTACGATTCCCAGTTTATAAGACACGATCTCCATGGTGGCATAGTATCCCGTGAAAGGTCTTCGAGAACACAGGATTACACTGTATTTCACAATTGATAAAGAAAGACAGACACTTCCGGATGTTCCAGCGATATACTTTGTTCAACCGCTAAATAAGAGCTTCTATGATAATCACAGTTCGATTCTTTGCTCGAATACTGCCATCGCTATGAAGTTTCTTCTCTGATTACGAGCTGACAAGATTCATCTTCCAAGACCAGTGTTATCGTCTTGTTGTTGTGATATGCTGCTTTGCTCCAACGGACTTCAGAGGCCTTCTAGTAGCACAGACCTATTCCCCTCCAGGTCATGCGAAGGAGGCCAGTCCAAGATCGTACTCTCTATAGAGACAATGCACAGATATATACCTCTACACACAAGAAATCTATACTGGGAAACTTATGAATCTCATTCGGCTTCAGTGCTAGTGCTCAACATGCCACCAAAACCCATTATTCTCAAATCTGCTTTACTTTACCTATCAAAAAAAATAATAAGAAAGGTGAGAGCCCATAAACTCTCTTCAAACTTGGCCCTTTAATTCAGTTATCAATTCAACTTGATAAATCCCGGAGGTAGATACATAGCTCACTGGGATGCTGGCATTATGAGGATATACATCATGATGGGAGAAACGACTCTCTTGGAATGGTACTCGAAGGTTTCTCGAAACCTACGTAATCCCATAGCGAATCTTATAGCTAATTAGTAAATGTTAATAAACTAAATGAGTTATCCAGCCAGCCCCTGCCACATGAAATCTGTTACCGCCCAACACCCAACATGTGTCACTTGGAATTGGAAGTTCTGGCCATCTCACTTGAAACCAATCAAAGGGATAAACGCTGGAAGCGTTAGCCTCTCACATGTTTTCTGGAAAAAGATAAACCTTAACAAGTGTTATTTGCAGGTGTGAAATTCATTATCTCTTGTTAGCAACACGTTTTCTGCAGGGCTGCTGGCATGGACAAGTTGTAAGAGCTCAACACTATGACCAGAGCTCATCTTAGGGACAAGGTGACTCATTCAGAGGCTAGTCATCCCCAAATGGAAGGTATCAAGGGATTTTCCTGTGCAATGAATGGTTGTGAGCTTTCTCTGGTCTGGGACGTCGATCTGGAGCTGTCGATGTTGTTGGACGATATCATGCACCAAGACAATAATCCAACCAAGAAGAACAACCCATCTCTGATACTGCGGGATAGGACGTCACGATGCCACAACACTGTGACCAGAGCTCATCTCATGGAAAAGGTGTCTGATTCAGAGGCTAGTCATCCCTAGATGGAGGGTGTCAAGGGCTCTGTCTGCGCAATGAATGGTTGTGATGGGAAGCTTATGAAAAATGAGAGAGGAGAGGATATTCTTCCTTGTGAATGTAACTTCAAAATATGTGGAGATTTCTATGTTGATGCAATGAACAGTGGGAGGAAATGTTCTGGATGCAAGGAGCCTTACAAAGGTTGTGATTCAGATGATCCACGTGTAGATTCTAATAGTCCTCTGTCTCTTCCTACTCCTAATGGAGAGCCCAAGTTGGAGAGGAGGATTTCAACGATGAAACCAAACAAGACCAAGTCCAACCATCCTTTTAAGGAGCCAAACTACAGATTTTGATCACAATCGTTGGCTTTTTGAGACAAATGGAACTTATGGTTATGGCAATGTTTTTTGGTGTAAGGAGAAGTCCTTTTCTGAAGATAGGCATAGAATGGCTAGGAATCTCTCTAATCTGAAGGAGAAACCTTGGAAGCCTCTTACTTGCAAGATCAAAATGGCTCCTGACATTCTCAACCCTTACATGTACCACTTTTACAATCTCATTTGAATATGTTTATTCGTTGTAATTCACTTGATGAATCAATCAATTTTTCCTATCTTGTCTTTTCCTTTTCTATTGAGAATGTTTTTTTCTGTCAGCTTGGTAAAATTTTGACCAGTAAGAAAATGCAGGTTACTTACTGTTATACGATTGATTTCTTTGGTATTGTTCCTCACGTGGAGAATCAAGAATCCCAATAGTGATGTAGTATGGATATGGGGAATGTCAATTATATGTGAACTCTGGTTTTCCTTCTCATGGTCACTAGATCAGTTACCAAAATTATGCCCCATTAATCGTGCTACCGATCTCAATGTTCTCAAGGAGAGAGAAATTTGAGCAGCCAGGCCCTGATAGTCCAACAGGAAAATATTATTTTCCAAGGAAGTGGTCGTGGCATATCTGTGTGTTGGGCACTCAAACTGTATTCTGCGTCCATAATATCTTCGGTAGGAGGTGGACTACTAATCAGCGAGTGAGACAATGTTGGGCCAAGTATAAGGAAATCATAGCATGGGTGTTGCAGTGGAACTTCTCTCGGGTCAACGTTAGGGCTGAGAGGGTGGAAATCATGGCGTTGCCCTGGACTCTTTTAGAGGAGCTGGCCGCAGGGACACTGAAATCAGATTGCATTCACAAGATCGACAAGGTGTATGATCAGTATCTCAAATTCGTATGGTTCAATGGTATCCCAAATGTGGCATGGTTCAACTAGAGTCGGCTATAGTGAAGGGATAGAATCGACTACAGTGAATGAAGGGAGGAATTAGGTATGAATCCTATAGTTTAGTTTTCCAAGTTTCCTGGACAAATTAGCAGGACTATTGAATGACAAAATGCAGTCATGTTTACGATATGAAAACTGAAAATTGCTATAAACTAAAAAGTAACAGTCCCCACTAGAGTTTTCTTGTATGGATGTGATAGTAAAGCCAATAGTTTTTTTTTTTTAGAAAAACTCGATAGTATGTTTGTTTGTATGAAAAAAAATTTAATGGATGAATCATGCTTTGTAACATAATGCACACATACACAAAAACATATTACTAGAGAGTATTACCAAAAGTCAAGGCTGTCAAATTTTGGATTTTTGTTGTTGCATGAAAGTTCTGATGAAATTTTTGTTGGTTCACTTGCAGGTTGCACCTAGCAAATGGAAAAATCGGCAGCAACCACCACCCAGGAGTTGAAGAAACTAGTAGCAGGCAACAACTGCCACCCACCAATTAAAGAAACTAGGGCATGTTATGTTTGGAAAGAATAGTAAAGGCTCACAATAGAGGGTAATCAACTGGGACGACGAAGAGAAATGGGGAAGAAACAAAATCCTTAGCAAATATGCTTATAGTAATCCCAAGCCACATGCAATTGACCAAGTGGGAGGGAAGTTGGCAACTCACCAAAGATAGAGTTGGCACCTCACCAGAGATGGGGTTATGAGTTATGATTCGGAAAATATTAAGCATTTTATGTTTGGAATTAATGCTAAGCTGGAACTTAGCATTAATTTACATTGCTTCCTATCTATTCAATTCACTAAATTTCAAATCTCTATTTTCCTAAGTTTGAAGCTGCTCGCCTTGATATGAGGCCAAATAATGCCTCAAACATAAAACTTAGGATAAAAAACAAATATGAGACATAAAATTATATGAAATTTTTTAAACTTTGGTTAAAATACTTGGTTTCAGTGCCATACTAATAGAACAATAGAATATTGATTGCTAATATTGATTGGTTATTAGTCCCGAAGGGCAGGGACTAATAAGGCGACAAGTATGTCAAGGATAAAAGGATTAAATATGGCTATTAGAAACCAAACAACCTATAATTGAGAGAGATTCCAAAATAATTATGTAGAAAAAGTTAATAGACTCTAGTTAAGAGAAATATGTAGCCAAACCTTGTCCAATTGGAGACTAGACCATTCCCTTAGAATATATCTATTACCCTGGGTTAGTATTGACCTTAGAGGAAATCAATAAGCAACCTTTGCATGGGGATTAGGCAAAATCATCAATAATCAAGTTAAAGCTTTGACTCTTTTGCAAAGGATGTCAATCATGACGCAAATGGTAATTAACCATATTTTAGTGATAAGAGACTTCTTGAAAATAAATTTTCACATGGCCCATCGCACATAAGAAGGATAGTGTTTAGATATCAAAGAATAGCGGAGAGCTTCAACTCTGTAGCAATCTATCCATGCGTTTTGCAAGTGTCAAACTCAAGAGTGAATAGGATGGAAAATGAGACTTACCTTTTGCAACCAAGAACAATGAGAACAAAAGTGGGGGTTATTCTACCTTGTCACCTCCCATGAAATACACATCAAGCTTCATGCATCATATGATAATCACCTCATCCCAAAGTTGTTCCACGATGCAATCCTTAGCAAG